>MPNW01000300.1:106707-199242 GCA_011800805.1 Hirudo medicinalis
ATACGAATCGGGATGCACCCCGAGATCGTCAAAGAGTTAAGCAGTGGATTGGATGCCTTCATATCAGAGCTGTCTCGACACTCTGTCACCATAGAGACGAAAACAACGACAACGACAACGACAACGAACAACGACAACAACAAAACAAACAACAACAACAACAACAACAACAACAACAACAACAACAACAACAACAACAACAACATGTAAGTCATCATCAACAACTACTTTGGCAACGACAACGGATTCAACAACGACTTTGGCAACGACAACAGAATCTACAACCACTCTACCAACAACAACGGATTCAACTACTACTTTGGCAACGACAACATAATCAATAACCGCTTTCCCAATGACAACGGAATCTCCATGACTTATATATATGCTACAACATATTACACAAGCACTGTGAAAACAACGCAATTCACATCCATTTCGTCTTCTACTTGAGAATGTAGTTTCACTTTAACTTCTCAATTTGTATTTAATATGTTTTCATGATATTCTTTGTTATTATTTATAATTATATTGATGTTTTTTTTTTTAGTTTATAAATTTTTCTTCATTTTCTCTTTTACTTGCTCATTCGTTATTTTATCTTATTGCAATTGTAATGTTTTTTCTTCTTTTTTTAATTTTAAAGACGTTTTATTGAGTTGTAATGTTGCTCTAAAATAGACCTTATATCATATATGTCTTGATTTGCCTTTTTCTTTTTGTTTTTCACAGGAATATTGTATCGACCTTCCGTTCTGCATCCGCTTAATAATTAAGTTTTAATTAAGTTTTGCTTTTTGAAAAGCTTGTTTACTGATCTAAAGACTATCAGCTATTAGCAAAATATTTGTTACTATTATAATTTCCTCTATATTGTTCTTAAGAAAACAAATTGACTGTGAATGATTAATAAATTAATGAGTGTTTAATTTGTGATTCAGTAAGTGTAAATATTCATTCTTGGTTAACATTTGTTGAAAATCGTACTTTTCTCCACTGTTATCTCTCCTACGTCGCTGCTCCTCTTTTAACTGATATTAAACTATGTTCATTTTACTTTTTAAAATTTTCTTCGCTTTATTTGAATTAGTAATGCTTTTCATGTGCCTCCTCGTGAGATCTCAGCCAAAGCAGCTCTTCAAGCACCACTTCAGGTTATCACTCGAGGAACAGGGAAATCCATGTTATTCCAGAGAAACTATGATGCTTATCACATAGTGCCTTTAAATGCAATTGTATTTATTTTATTTCAACAAAATGAGGGTCACAAATGACCTCTAACACAAATTGTAGTGTTATAGGTTATAGTTAGATATAGAGTGATGCAACGAGTAAAGTTGAAATCATTTAACAGTAAGATATTTACTGAGGATGGTGGAAGATAGGCAATATTGGAATCGGGTTAGGGTTGTAGAGCTGAAGATTTCGGGGTGCAGAGAATTCCAGGGTTTGACAATGCGGTTTACGAAGAAATGTGGTTTATGAGTGTGGAGCAGATTTTTGTTTAATTGTGATTTTTAAATTTACTTTCCTTTTGCCTGTTTACGTTAAACCAGAGGGAAGCATGCAATAATCTTCTTTTTGGGGAGAATTATTATTTAAGCTTTAATTTTCAAATCTTAGTTGATAATTCATTAATTAATTCATTAATAGGTTTCAATAATATGAATTAAGACAACTAAAAAATTATTGGTAATTTCCTTTTTTGAAAGGAAGTTAAACCTTATTTACCTAATTTAAAATCTACACGGGGCATGTTATTTATAATTTTCATATCGCGAAACTGCCTGCACTTTTTTTGTATTTAGCCGATTTTTTGAGTGCCCTAGGTATCCGAACAGGATGTGAAGGCACTTTTTAATCGATCTACCATTTACATAGCGCCCCTACCCGAGGGCGCTCCCTGGCGGTGCAGGCTGGGTTGCGAACACGACACATAACGACTGTTGCTATTACGACCGCGTGAAGGAACGCAACCCTTTCGGCCAACCTGCACTTTGTTATCCATGTGTTTAAAAATTAGAGATTTTAACTGTTTTTCATAATGTAATGAATTTACTTTATAAATAAACTTTATAGTAAACTTTGTGATAGAATATCATCGCTTTCCTATAGGTGTTTTTATGTCGCTTATAATCTCAGTAGGAAACTCTTAATTGTGAGACAAACCTAAATCCTATTACTTGGCAAAGTATGCTTGTTAGAGCTTCCTTTAATTATCCTAATAATCTTAATGAATGATTTTATATTTAGCCGATCTTTTGAATGCCTTACTTATCCGAATGTGAATGTATTTTTAATCGCTCTGCCATTTGTGTAACGCCCTTACCATGTTGCAAATATTACGACTGTTGCCTTTACCGCCGCGTGCTAGAACGTAACCCATTTAGCTAACCTGCACGCATGACTTGAATTTAGAATTCCGCGATAAGTTATTTATATTTCTAATTTTTTACTCATGTATGCGCTACATCACATCCCAGGAGATTTTTGAAATATTGCCCAGAAAAACTTTATCTGTCAATCATTTTCGTGATTATCGAATGAATCTCCCTATTCAGCTATAAGAAAGAACATTTAAATTTTTTTTTTAAATTGAACACGAATCTTATTTCAGGATTCAAATATTAAAAATCATAAAGAAAGACGTAGATCAATCATAGATATCGACTTTGTACTATTGACGCTAATATGTCATATTTGCTTTTTTGTTTATGGGACCACTTAGAATGCAACATGTCATCGATTCTCTCGTTGCTTCTATCTGGATTCCTAACTGTCTGTCATGTCTGTCGAGTTTCTTTTCCCGGCAAAGTAAAGAAATGAAATTGAGTTGGTCACGCGAAAGTCTCCAAGCGAAAAGAGATTAGCATACAAATCGTTGTTGAAGTTTTATCCCCTTGTTGCCTTGTGTCGTGTTTATGATTTCAACAACTTCAACAGCTTCAACAACGTCATTATTATTTTAAATCGATGCAATAATAATCAAACGGAAGAGACACCAGCATATGACTTCACTATTGTGAATCACTAATGTGATTGTTTCAATTACCAATTATTATTTTTCAGTTGCAACTTATTTTCTTAGTTATTATAATAATGTAATATGTTTGAATATTTTCATGAAAATTAGTAACATAATGTTGATCTCAAGATGAGAGCGATGATGGAAAGGATGTGACTCGGACGTTTACTAGGAACAAAAATCTCGAAAACTCTTTTGTCAGATCTTATAAGTTCTTACAAATATGCCCCGGGGACAGTGGAGACGGTAAAAGAACAAGATGGAGTCTTCCTTTAATTCGATGTCATTTCTGCTGATGCCAGCAGATGAACCAGAATTTTAGACGAAAGAATGTGTCGCGAACAATCCTATTATTTATTGATTTGCTTTTGCCTCACTTATATTTTAATATTATATTTTGTCTTCTTTGAATTGTTCAATTTTACTATTTTTGCAACGCATATCTTTTCAAAGATGATAAAAAAAAGTAGAACTCTAAATTGCTCTGCTGAGGCCCATCTGAAGAAAGCCCAATGTTTCTGATTTCGTGCGGCGTCGTTCGTTCATCGTTCGTTACGAGTCGGCCGTAACTGATTGCAAGTGCCATCATCGAGGTCTCCTAGGCGGTCGTTATCCCTTAGAGATATTCCATGCCTGTGGCATCTTGGAAATCTACCACTCGTCGTTGGGCATCATTCAATCCTTCGGATTTTTAGATGGTCACCAAACTGAGACACAGTCTCTAATTTCTGGAAAAAAACTGTTTAATCAAAATTCAGAAATAATAAGCAACCCAATTGCCCAAGGATCAGTGCTTGGGTGAATCGCTGAGTGAAAAATAATGTCAAATTGTTCCACTGCTTCAAATTTTCAGCATCATAATTGTCAATATCACCAACAATCAGTACGAATTAAACTGCTACATCTATATGGACGCCTCTGACTCGTTTGAGTACTTGGAGAAGTCACAGGCAAAAGCAACTCGAGGGAAGCAAATTTCATCAGTTTTCCACCAGTTTTATGGTTAAGGGTTAGGATTAGGGTTAGGGATACTGACGGTGCCAAAGGTTGCCGCCACTAAGTTTGCTTTTGCTCTTGATTGGCCATTCGTTCGCTTGCACTCATAAATAGCGGTGGCCATTTACCAAAGGGGATATTTGATTGTAATATTTCTTGATCTTGATACAGCCTTTGATATTGCCAAGCCTAAAATTTAATCTTAAAAAAGTGGAATATTATGGCAAATACGGAAATAGAAACTCAATAAGTTCACCTTAATGACACTTAGTCATCCATCATGCATAATTAATTAGTTACTATGTGGCTCTACGTTCGGTCCGTTGATGTTTCTTGTTTATATTAATGATCTGCCACACATATTAATTTTTTCCTTGGCTTCTAAATAATATTAGTAGTAAATTTGATAGTTTGATAGTCATTCATAGTTGGTTCTCTGCAAATAAACTCTTTTCGAATTTGAGTATTGATATACTTGATTACACTTGATTCCACAACCCTTAAAGTCATTAAGTTGCACTATTGGCATGTGTTAAATTTTTTTCATGCATTTCTTTGTAGCAATTCAAGCGGGCAAAAGTTTAAAGTTTTTCTGGATAAGATCTTTCGCTTAATATCATTTCGGAGAATGTTTTCCTGAAAATTTTAGCTTGGTTGCGATGATCTTATCTTTATTAGTTTTCGTGAATTAGAGAAATTGTATAGAACCTAGATACATTTTTGCTTCAGAATTTGATTCTTTATTGTCTGGAAAGAATTGTACGGGAGAAGTAATTTTTATATAAATTTAATTGACAATGTAAGATATAAATTTGAATTTATTTATAAATTCATCATTTGTAACACATATTTTATTTAATTATAGCAATATTTTATGAATGCTGACAAAGACTTCAATGCAATGAGTAGAAATCTTGAGATGAGAATACTGACCCAAAGAACTTATTCAACTTAACATTTATTTGCCTCCATTGCATCCAATAAAAGATTCAATGAACAAACAACTTTATTTTTTGATTTTTTTTTAACCAAAAAAGAGTAACGGCACTTCAATACCTCGTGATTTTCCATGATTAAGTGATTTTAAAGTGATTAAAAATATGTCTGGTGACCACTGCTTAATAAAAACTTAAAACAATTGAATTCCAGTTTTCTTCTACAAATTCATCATAAAAATATTTAAAATAAAATTCGTAGATACAAAGTTTCATTACATAAAGTCTACAGTCACATAAATCATATAAATGTAAAAGTTTCAATTACATCAATTCATAATTTGCATCGGAGACGAAGAATTGTTCATTAAAAATTGCAAAGCATCCAAAGTCTCAGTTTCGTGGTATCATATATCATATCATATATCATATCACATGTCATATCACATATCATATCATATATCATATCATATATCATATCACATATCATATCACATATCATACCATATATCATATCACATATCATATCATATATCATATCATATATCATATCATATATCATATCATACATCATATCATATATTGCTTCGATACTTTTCACAAAATTCACAAAAAAATTCCTTAGACATTCACAACTGACTTGATCAAAGAAATATCTAATTATTTTGGCATTTCTCAGGCTGCTAAAAAGACTTTTAATTTTGAAATCTCAAATACTTTCATTAGACTTCCACGTGTGAATCCCTCATTTTCAAATCAAAGAATATTTCCTGCTAATTATATTTTACCCGCAGACGCCAATTTCTCCCTAATGACTTAAAATGAAAAATGTTTGCAATGTCTTTTTATTTAAATTTAATCCCCACATTTTAAGTTTAAATTCTACTTTTCCAGATTATAATTTATATTATTTGTAATTAATTTCTGTTAAATATAACAATAATGCACAAATGGTGTTCCGAAACCCCCAAATTGGTATAGTAGTAAATTTCACTTCGCCAACAATTTCTTATCTCATCCGTCACTTAAAACTTCAAGACCGATAATCTGATAGCAATATCTCAGCAATGACCGAATGTGATTTTCCAAATGTCATTCCCCTTGCAGTTCGGTCTTCCAATCCAATTAAAGATGACCACATCGAAAGCGTGTCTTTTCCGATGAATCATCTACTGTCCATCAAATATCCATAACTCAAGTAAGCTGCGAATTCATTTTGCATAAGATTAATAAGAAACTAGAGAGACCTTGGAATGCATTTACGCATAAATCGATGCATTGGAACAAAACAATCCAATGCAAGATCCATTGTCACATACATTGTACGCGATCATACAATGCTTGGTGATTCCAAGTTTGCCTATAAATAAGAGTCATCTCGGCCTATATCGTCACAGGAATCTGGGTGAGGTCTCTGTTGCTTCAAGTTTTTTTTTTAAATATGATATTACTCCCATGTTATATTGGCTGATATTAATGCTATTTTTATGTACGTGCATTAATATTATTTATGTAATCAAACAACGAGAACAACATTAAAGAATCAAATTTTATCAATAATACTTCTATAAATGTATTGTTATAGAGTGTGGGATAGGTGATATTCATTATAAAATAGCAATTACAACAAGAGTATTATTTCAATGGTTGTTAATTTATTTGAACATAATTTTAAACGTTACAACATGATCACATCTGAAATAGTTCTTTCATTTAATAAATGTTATTATTACGGTGGTTCCGTTAAATCTAATTTCTTCAAGTTTGAATAGTTTGTTGGAAACAAAATTTACAGCCTCTAACTTATTACTTGTATACCTCCATCACTGCATGGCCAGTGTACATGTCACAACTTATGTAGAATAATATTATTGTTGTTGTATAATATATTTCTAGTATAATACATTATTTAAAGTGCACGGTACTATTTTGTAATGTATTATGCAATGCAATATTAATTTTCTGTAAAGCTAAATGCTTAAAAGCTAAAACTTACTTTTTCAAGTTTCATCAGCGATAGTGAAAACGAAATGATGACTGCAAAGGTATGTTTCAACATGTTGTTTAAATATTAAATCCGTGGTTAGTTAATTGTTAACTAGAAATAACTATAACCGAATCTAACTTTATGAGTATAAAGTTGTATCCTCTGTTAGCTTTAAAAGTTCTAACAGTTCTTTCGCCGGATAATTTTAAACCAAGGATGTAAATAATGGAAGGAGAACTCACATTTTCTCTTAATTACTCTTTTCTCGCCATCTTCATCTTTCTGTACATCGAGCAATTTTATTTTTTTAACACTTCTTATTCTCAAGAATATGTTTAAACTTACCAACATCATTCATTAAATGTCATTTGGCGTGCGAAAGATTGTTCCTGCATTCAAAGTTAAAGGGAAAGTCGTTCGCGATCCTGCTTGCGTCGCTTCAAGCGCCATTTTGAATTGGTGCTACATAAATGGCTAACAAAAATTACTTTATTTGAGTATATAATATGACTATATGAATGAAACCATTTCTATCATATTATTTATCATTGCTACCCTTGCCAAAGGGTTTGAAATGATTTCCAATTCCTTCATCATCTCTAAAGACGGGTTATATGACTGATGCCCTTTCAAACCTGCCTTGCAACCTTACTGACCTTATTATTTATTTATTATAATAAGGCAATCATGGCGTATGTTATTGGCTTCCATATTTATTAATTGGACTTCCTAATAATTATCAAACGTCACGATGCATATTTTGCTTTCACGTGTCTGTCAAAAGTTTCATTTTTGATTTGCTTGACTTATAAGAAGAGACAACTTGAAATTAGAGGCGTTTTCTTTTAAACATTTAAACTCAAATATGAGCAATTTTTCAAAAGTCATTATTTTAAATATTAACAATGATAACACGTTCTTTTAATATCCCAGATGACAATTACAAGACATATAATAATGTATTACTGACATGAATTTAAGGTTACATATGTTTAAGAAAAAGCCATATCTTCTGGCCAGGTCTGAGAAACCTTCATGGCTGTTTCAGACTTGAAATATCTTGGGCAAACAAGCTCGGAAAGGGATCCGCAGCCTCTCGGCTATATTTGTCGCAGCGTGCAAATTACTTCTTGATTGAAGCAGTTTCTTGATAACTGATTCTCCAATATGTCAATTTCTGATGAAAAGCTTTCACTTTGATGTACAAATCACAGAAATGTTCAGTTTAACCCTTTATTCGAAAATTGAAGTCATGGATGATCTGCTGAAAAGGCCATTCAATGAGCAAGACCATTCTTATTTAAGAATATTTCAATCTCATTTCGAAGCTAAAAAATTGACCCGTGACTTTCCTACAGCTAAGGCACTGGAATATGACAAGGTAAGTCAAGAATCTACGCTGCGGCTGTGATAAAGTAAGCCAAAACGTAGTCATGTAATTTCAAATGTTTAGAATTACATTAATACATGGCATGGGCAAATGCTATTTGTCAGATTTCAGTACAGTTGCGCATGCTTCCCATTTTAAATTTTTTCCCATATATTCTTTTTTGTCGCGGGCCGGATAAGAGACCGTATTTTGGAGTCCCTTGTAGACTTGCCCATAAGTCTGTGGAAATATAGACATACTGTGTCTATTTCTAAACTTTCCAATGGTTTTGGAAGTTTTCAGTCAAAAAAAAAAGAAAAAAAAGCTCAATCCCTTTGCTGAAGTTAGTCAAAACAACTTTTTCCGAAAAGAAATTGTAGCTGTAATCATAAATAATATAATAATAGTAATTTTTAACATCACGTTAGTTCTTGATCCGCCATAAATGTGAACTCGATCCGATCAGCTCCCTGTTTATCGGTTTTCACGCTGTCTCCGCTGACCTGTCGTCATATTTCAAGATGTTGCAGTCAAAAATTATTACGACATTCTTAAGACTAGGATTATTGTTGTTGTTTTACTTCTTTGGAAATGATTAGTAAAACAATTCTGTATTTGAAATTTCGAAATTATCTTCAATTTATAATTCTCTTTCGCTATTCTACGTTTATTTTTGCTTTTTGGAATATTTGAAGAAGTAAGAGATATAATCAAGAGATTTATGAGGTATTCTGGACTCTCTGATAATTCACGGAGATAAGCTCAAGACTGCAGAATCCAATCTCTTCAGTGTTGTGTTTGCTATTCTTTATGAAGATAGAAATTTAACTTGAAATCATGAAATGATTTTTCGACCACAGTAAATGAAACCGCAGAGGATCGTATGTCAAAAAGGACAATAAATGCCAAATGACACGAGAGAAAGCTATAGAAGCAAACACGAGTTTAAAAAATTCGATTAGATGTCAAATATTGAGTTCTTTGTATTTTCAATGTTGCTGGACTCTCATCCTGGCAATTTTAGAGCATAATCCCAAACAGATAAAATAGAAAGTTTTAAGAAAAATGTGTTTATTTTTGGAAATCCAGCCCTTTATCCATTTCGGTTTTATTTCTAATCTAAAACAAATTTAAGAAATGTTTATTGTACATAAAGTCATTAACTATTAAAATTAATTTATGTTATATAAAACTAAATTATGTCATTAACAAGAAAACCATGTGCAGATGTTACAAATTCACTTTTTTTTTTTTAATTTTCCGTTTAATATCCAAATGCATTTTACAAATTTTATTTTGCATAAAGATTGCAACACTGAACGCGAGCGAAATACATTCTCAATTGTTCGAAAGGAGCCCAAGAGGTCAAGAAATTGTGTTGAAATTATGAGTTCACAGTCCCCATTCAAAGACAGCTCTGCTCATGCGGGATTACAAGGTTTAGGGGATAAAAAGATGACATATTTTTAAGAAAGCAATAATAAATCACAGTTTGTGAAAAGTTGCTTACTTTCTAGAACTTTTATCCGAATAACTTTTTCAAGCATAAGCATTCCATTCTTCCAAGTCTTCTATCGAAATTAAGGTCTGAACATTTGTTAAGTAGCCATCCAATTTGCTGGAAATTGATGTAACGATTAATAATCGGATGCATGATTTTCTTTAAGCAAGTTTACCGCGTGCTAAGTTCGCTTTAATTTTGTTCAGTGAAATGTCAAAAAATGATGTTTATAGTAATAGTACCAGAAGAATATTATTGAAGTCACGCCAATATTACATCGTGTAATGTAATGTATTCCTGTAATTACTTGTGATTCACCGTAATAATTGATACGAATAGTTATAACCAATATATATTCGCTTTTATGGTCGAACTAGATTATAAAGTTTCTACCGCGCAGTGCGTTAGTCGAATTCATTGCAAATAGTTTCCAATAATGCGAGAATTTGGTTCCACCAGGGAGCCCTCAGAGTTCCTTAAAAACTGCACGGATTGCGGCAATTTTAGTTTCTTAATCAGATGAGTCACACATAGGATATCTTATCTTCCACAGTTTAAATGTTTCTTTCCCACTGCGCATATTATGTAAGAAATAAAGCATTTGTTTTGCGCTTCTTCTGATAAACTTATATGTTTGTTGTTGTTTTTGTCGTGATAATGGCCATGAGAATTTAAATATTTGGCTACTAGACATGTCATATTCCCCATTAATAAGTTGATGAAGTGCTAGGCCGGAGTAATAGCCAGTTTTTTAACGTTAAAACAAAATGAAAAGAAGACAGAATGTCTCCGGGGGCCTTTTAGACGCGCAATGGGAAAGAAACATTTAAACTGTGGAAGATAAGATATCTGGGCATGCAATTTGAAATGCGATCGTTTATGTAAATCATACAATTTATACAAACAGATGAGATCGTTTTATGTGTCGATTGACTTAAGCGAATGAACGATTTTTAGAAAATCGGTTTCACTCGAACATGCTCTTGTGAGCTTGAAATTGAAACTTTCAATCTAATTACCACAAATGTCTCGTTCCATCAAATTTCAAAACAATGGAAATAGACTTTATGTAGAAACAAATTGCTCTTGATGGTTGACATCAACCTGATTGATTGAACTTGTTACTTGTTTGCAATCGATGAAACAGGAAGCTTCTCACATAAGAAGACCGGTTCTTATCTGCATAGTCTTGCTGTCAGTTCTAACTGCTCTATCCCTGGGGTCATGGGACATTGAAGAACATCCGAAACTTGGAAAGAATAGAGGTGGTGATTGAGTTTGTAAATATCATGCAATGTAATTTTTATATTTTTTATTGATGTTGCTAATGGCTGAGGAGGATCATTAGTTAATATCATTAGAAATACATGTACTGATAAATCAAGTGCTCCGCATTTTTTTACTATATTGTTAAATAAATTATTAAACCACTTAGTAATTTAATACAATTTTATAAACTTAAATGGTCTTATGCAAAATGTCTGTATGCTTGAAATTATAATTTTCCTTACTAACCTGAATGTTATCCAACCCCGTTGCAGAATCCAATTTTGAGGATGAAGATGCCTTGCTCAGGTACCTGAGGCGCAGAGTTGAAAAACCTTCATTTGACGAGCAGAAATTCTTTTATCCCAATCCCTTCACCTCATTGGATGAAGACCGCGATGGTTCCTCCCTCCACCATCCCTCCCCTGACAAGCGCTATTTGCGATTCGGCAAGCGTTACATGAGATTCGGAAAATAGACACTAGATTTGTACTCAAGCATCAATCAAAACTGTTATAAGTAATAAAATGTAATTCGAATCGAAATGCTTATTGATGGTGATAAATAAAATTGTTTATTCCTTGTATTGGAATTTATTCCTTGTATGCTTATAATTGAAAAAAGGTAAACACATTGTTATAACCCTTACATTATATTAGTTTTTTTTAATATCGTCAATCGATTTTGAATTCAACCAAATTTTGAATTGTTACAACTTTCTTGTTTAGAATTTATAACCGAATTGAATATTTTGTGTTTCAAGTAGAAAATATAATTGTGTTCAAATTTAACATTAATTGCATCCAAATTATCTCACCAAAGTGTTTAAATGCTAGCTAATTCCGAAGTAGTTCGTGTAGCCTGAAATTCCTTTAAGATACAAAGAGCTTGTCGGCTGTTCTGGCATTCTGCACTACGTCCGGCCAATACTTGAGTACTGCTCATTAGGGTGGAGTACATGAAAATAACTTTTGATTAAAATTCGAAACCCAATAGTGAAAGAAAGTTGTCTTTTGGTTTTTTAATTAATTTTTAATAAGTTATTAATTATTTAAAAAAAATTAATTTCTAAAAATTTTATCTTCTGCTCCCCCAACGGACTTGAAGTTGAGATGTCCACCGCAGCCGGTTGAAAGTTAGAATAACGCTCTTTTTGTTTTAATTATATTTATATGCTACATTTAAATAGTAAAACTAATTGTAGTATTTATTTTTAAGCTAACACCTCAAAAAATATTGTAGTTTAAAGTAAAAAATTCATTTAAATTTAGAAAAAACAAAACGAAATCAGAAAGCTGTGATCACAGTCTATCCTTGGCAGTTTAAAAGTAAAAAACAATAGTTAAGATTCAGATATTTTAGAAGTTGCATTATTTTTGCAACAAAATCTGCTTTAGTAATAAAAACGGCATGCCTTTTCTTGGTTCTACTCTAGCTGAAATGAATCTATCTCTTCAACACCACAAACCAAAGCTGAGGCCTAGGTAATGAGCTTCATACATCGCTCCACTGACTGACTATGACAATTGTAGTTGTTTAACTTTTGAAACTTACTGTTTTAATACAATCTTTCAGTTCATCATCAGATAGCATCAACAATATCTTTCAAATCATTCTCCAAATAACGAGAAAAATGTATAGTGGGTCGAAGATGTTTTGCACCATACTTACATGACGAGGTGCATTTTTCGAAAACCGCATAAGTATATATACGTTTATATATATATATATTTAAATATGTTTACTACATATTTGGCCAATGTTACCAATTTTGGTGAAGGATTTTCACTGCCAGCAAACGACATGCACGACTCGTTTATTATAGTAAGCCACCTTGAATGGGTTATTTTATCCGAATTACTCCTTGACAAACTGTTAGAGCATTCACCACCATAAACAGCTCTGCAAATTTCAAACAAATATTTTTGATCTTATTATCCTTCAGTGTCTTAAGTCATTGCAGGTAAATTGCATCAAGTCTTACAAAATGAATGATTGGTAAACTCTCTCATGTTTTCAACGCTTGTCGATGGATCCTGAGAATCCTGGAGGACCAGATATTTTTCCATCTCAATATATTAATTTTTTTTCTTCTTTTTACAATTGAATGTGTTTAATTAATCCAAATCGAACATCTTCAAAAAATAAAAATTACACCAAAATATCTTGCTTATTACCATAAAATCTAAAGTAAATATTTAACTGTTAAATAAACAAACCAGTTTCAGTACTGTTGCAACCTGCCCCTGTAGATGTAAGACTCCATTTGAACAAGCTACTGTGCCTTTTTTTGAGTTAGAGAATTTTACTAAAGTTTAATTTGGTGTCATGATGTAAAGCTTAAAAATGGGCTACAATAATTTCGATTTTTTTGAAAATATGAATTTTGTTGCAACCAACTCCGGTCTCCCCTACCTCTGAGAGAACTGACTCGCGCATTTAATCTAAAAAAAAAAAGAAAAATTAAAACAAGCAGGCGCTTTGTTGTTTTGCTCCCTCAAAACTGAAATAATGTTCCTGGGCACCAGTATATTAATAAACATTTCATAATTTTTGTTGTGACGTGAGGTACATTACTGATGCGGACGGGACTGGTTCCGTATATAAGGGTTTGATTTCAGGGCTGTGGGGAGTCCTAATCATCTAGTAATGAAATGGACGTTAATTAACCACCACCACCACCGGGCTGTGGGGGAGTGTGGTGGTGCTTTGAGTTCTCATGTGGTTTTGAGTTAGTTGTAGTCGCGTTCCTTTGCTTCAGAGTTGTCATAATAAAGTTTGTTTCTGTTGCTCTTTAAAGTTGAGTAAAATACAAAGGCCCAACATTTTTTAATTTGGAAATATTTTTAAGCTTTTGTGATAGCCAGTTTTTAAACTTAACTTTTGAAACAAAATATGTAAAATTATTAAATTCCCTTTGAACATCAACAAACGTGTTTATGCTAAATATTCAGTTGTGGCCGGCTCAACTTTTCGATAGGTTTCGGCATGAACTCCATGGCCTATGAATTTCTGGAGTATTAATTTAAAATAAAATAACCAAAAATCAAAATAACTGAAGCTCCGACAGTTCAATTACCATTGCATCTTTAGCGTTCGTAGCAGAAGTGTGACTCCCGTCGATGGCCATCAGTCAAGGAACGTCAAAAAATTTTCCGTTCTCGGATTTTGTCGATGATCCGCATAAGATAATAGCCGAGTTCATGCTTGAGGACACGTTTTCCCTTTCTAAAGACATGGGAAGTAAATTAAACATAAAAAAGCAGAGCGTAATAGGAAAGAAAACGAAGGAGTTGACGGACTTGGAGGAATTCCTAAGCGGTAGATCGAAAGATAAGGAAAAGATCAAGAATATCGTCAGGAATGGCGATTTTCCACTTGATAGCCCTCTCCGACCAGTGCTATGGAGCCGGCTGACAAATCTCATAAGCAAGCCATTCAGTCGAGATGAGATTTACGCGGCTGCAGTAAAAATTGTTTTTGGGGATGAAGGTCTGCTGATCAAGTTACATTTCATTAATTTTGAGCTAATTAGAATTGCAGGATTATTTGCATAATGGCTTGAATATATTCAAGGATAATGTTATTTATTTTAGTGGAGATGATAACATTGATGATAGTTTGGTTCTTCATCAATTATAAAGATTCTTAAATTTGTTTGATAGTGCAAAACAGTTATGTCAATATCAAGACGAAGAGCATGCCACCATTCACTGAGGAACGCTTCCATGAACCAAGGTACCTCTCTCCGAAAGGTGTGGATGCCCTCCATCGCATTATTATGGTCATTTCTTATGAGAGACCTGACATAACCTACTGCCCTAGTCTGTACAGCCTTGCAGCTGTTCTGCTCCACTATATGTCTGAGGAGGAGTGCTATGAGTGCACAACTGCAGTACTCCAACAAAAGTCTCCTCTCCAGTACGTCACCCAGACGAAGCGGTCATACCATGTTCTCAGCTACATATTTCAGATGATGTCCAAAAAGTATTGTGTTAGTCTTGCATCATAATCTTTGCCTCCAAAAATAATTATTATTACACCCATTACTATCGTTATCACAATACTTAATTACACGATGGCCGTGGTCACAGAGATCTGCCTACTCCTTCCTGGAATCCAACAGCAAGGACCTTGAGGAGATCTTTGAGGACTGGACATTCTGGATTTTCAACCACTTGCCATTCTATCATCTAGTCAGTCTCTTGGTCAAACATGGTCATAATAGTATGCATAAATCAGCTTGCTAATGCCGATTCAAGCTATTGTTGTTGCTAATGTCAATAGTTTCAAAGGTAACGGTAATATCTAGGTGAGGACAATTGACTGCTACCTATGCGAAGGACCAAAGGTTCTGTACAGAGTTGGCATGGCCATCCTTGATCTCTATCACAAGAATTGCATGTGTTTGTATTCTTGTTCATATCTTCATCATAACCATTTCTGCCATCATTATCACAGTCATTAACATAATGAACAGCCGAGGGCTCCAGGAGTTCATTGAGCTTGGCAACTGTTCAGGAATTCTGCTCTAGCATGAGATTGTCACCTTCACAGCTTCTAAAGGTTATTATTGCAGAAGAAGATTTTGGTTCATATTGAAGTGATTATAAGGTTTTATTAAATACATTTAAGCATGAAACACTTCATGATTCTATTATGATGACAAACTATTATTTTGAAATTGTAACCAGCAATAATATAATGTTGATAATACTGTGTTATTATTGTGATAATGGTTTTAATATGACCTTAATAAATAAATATTTTTTATTGTTTCTTATTTGCCCATTACATGCAGGTTGCTTTTTCATACAAAGACCTCTCTAAAAACATCATCAAGAAAATTGAGTTGAAGGCAGAACCACTTTCACTAGAATCAAAACAGAAGAAAGTAAATGCAAGGAGCAACTCTTTTGAGTTTCTGGTACCTACGAAAACAAACAGCAGGCTCATGTCCAGGAATGAGGTGATGATGATAATATTTGAGAAGCTGATGTTGCTATTATTGATGGTGATGGTATGTAATGCGATGATGACGATGGTTTGGTTGTCGTTATTTTCGACAACGTCGTAGCTTTATTTTTTAATCGATCAATTTATCGAGAAATCCGACCAATAAGTTTATTTCTTATCCGTGAAAGACTATCGACCGGTTTTACATCGTAGTTGTTGGACGTCAATGCGGGGATCGCAAGGCAACGTTCCCATTCTCAGGGCAATGAATTTTCTTATTCGTTTGCCAATGTCGTTTCTGAAATTGTCAAAAGAGAACATGTGAGGACATTTGAGTAAATCAAAGGAATGCAGATCAAAAAGATTTGATTTTGATCACTTGAGAGTTTATTTTATGTTAACGAGAAAGATTTTTGTTTTCATTTTGGGTTTTATCTGATGACATTTTGTTGTAATTACATCAAGACCTTGTTGCAATAGTATTTTTAATTCCTATCCGACGTGACGGAGTGGTACGTCGATGGATTGGATATCTTTGAATATGTTTCAATCTACTCTATGTTTTTATCCTTTGACCTTTTCTGAATTCATTTGGCATTTAAGTTGACTGTCTTCATGCATACATTGCACTTATTCTCTTTGTGTTCATTCATATACTCCCATATTTGATAAGCCTTTATGCATTAAGTTGATATCAGGTTGTTGAAAAGCATGGCTTAACCCGTACAGAAAATATATAATATCACAAAGAGGTTGACCTGATACTGATAACGGTATCATTACCCAACAGTGGAGAAGCATATACAATTGGGTACCTCCCAGAATAGCTCTTCTCAAGCCCTGTCTCCTTTTTTCAACATCTGATGATGGTTGCAGTCTGAAAACCTTCTACAACAAAGTTGAAAGTGGGATGATTTTTGTTGTTGTAGTTTAAGATTTATTCATTTGGTTGATTATTAGCTAGAAATCACCATTTAATTGTTTTCAATAATTTTCTTGAATTTTTGCTTCTAGCACAGGAGCAGACCTTGTTGGTGATCTTCACTTCGTACGGAGACCTCGTTGGCTGCTACATTTCGGGCAAGTGGCTCGACAGAAGGTACACGAGCGGGAGCAAATACTTTGGAACGGGGGAGAGCTTCGTCTTTAAGTTAGTGCCTGCTCCAGCTCAGATGTATGGATGGGTGGGGCTTGAAAGTGACAAAGGCAGTGAGAAGGATAGCCAGGATGCAGACTCTGAAGCCAAAAGGAGGCTGCACAGGACATGTCTGTATGCCACTGGAGATGACACTATGCTTGCCATAGGTGGAGGGTAGGTGCTGACATGTTTTTCCAATATTTTAGTGATTCCTCTCAGAATGTTTTCAAGATCGACGCTTTATCAACATGTCGTAATGTCATTTTATAAATAATAATACTTTTCTAAACATCCATGCCGTTTAGTTTTTTAATCCGGCTTTATTAATGCCTTAATAATAATCGATAATGCATTAAAACGATGCCAGATCTCAGGGCCAAGCGCTTTACATACACGACGACATTTCCAAGGTCTCGTCGAGTCCCTCGGATACCTTCACCAATCCTTGCCTCCTCACCAGGGGTGATGTTCACCCCATCTCCATAATGGAGGCATTTGGTTTTATTGCTTGACTGGGTTAATACCTAGGGAGCTGAGGAAGCTGTATTCTATGTGGTATTTTTCAGGTATCCTTATTTTAGTGGCACAGTATTGAGTCAATTCTACTAGTCCATGACTTGTTAATTCCATTTTTATTTTTTGTCTAAATTGGTTCTTTTTTAAAGTCCTTATGTGTTTTTATGTCTTTCATTGGTACTCTCTTATGCAGGAGGAAGTGTTTGTTGCATTTTAATGATCCAGTGTTCTTAAGTTTTTAATTTTATGATATTGAATTATTTGTTTTATGGTCCAGCCCATCCTCGTATTCAGTCACTCTTGTTTTTGATCGAGCTTTCATTAATTCCAATTGGATATTTAACATGATTTATTGTGATTTAATTCTATTCACTATTTTGATTATCAATGGGATTCTTTATAAGTCGATAAGTGCTTGCTTGGGCATGTTATTTTTCATTTCATTCTTTAAACTCATTAAAGTCATTTCTACTGGGGGCATCAGGGATTGAGGGGCAAGGCCCCCAATTTACATCTCTTTTGGGGAAGTTGTGATTGACATGATCATTGCTTCTATCATTTCATCATCATGCCTTTTTGCAGGCTCTTATTTTGTAAAAGTCAGACTATCCGACAGACTAACAGAATGTTTTTGTTTTTATTCTGTTTATGAAATTTTTAAGGTTTATACAATCAAAAGTATGTATGGGCATTTTGTGCAATATCCGTTTTATGTGGATTGTGAGTTGTTGAGATATTAAATTGTTCAATGATCACATAAATGGAGCATTTTGTTGATTACTAGATTTGAAACATTATTTGATCCAAACAATGTCAGAAACTTGTCATTTTTAGCTTGATGTTTGTTACTTCTTAAAGGCATAAGGTCAGCGCCACGGCATTTTGAATTGCTAATCCTCCATAGAGTGTTTCTGGTTGTGCTGTTGCATTACCACTTGCTCTCTCGTATCCTGGAACATAGGTGTCATCCATGTAAGATGTCCACATGAAAACTGGATTTTTGCGCCCCCCTCACCCCGCTTTTGTAGACCTCCACACACCGGCAACATAAAGTGCACATCTATCTCCCTAATTTAAAGACCAGTACAATGAGCCAGTACAATGACCTTCCATGCCCATGAGGGTTTCACGAGTTTACGACAAGACAAAGCAAGCTAAGAGTGAGGCCCCTCACAACATCTAGCTTTAAAATTTACATGTTCTCGCTCTCAATTTGTGAGTCGAATTGCTAAAGAGGTAGCTTTATTTTACGATATTTTTTCTACTTTATTGTTTATGTGGACGTCCACATCCTGCTTAAACCCCCCCCCCTCCCTCCTTAAGCATCCGCTTTGTTCGGACCCCTCCCTCCTCTCCGTGTGGACGTCATAAATGGATGGCCCCATAGCGGAACCAAGTCGTTAGGCAACCACGTTATCTTTCGTATAACTTAAGTCAACTAGGAAGAGAGTTATCTTTCGTATGTGAGAAGTGTTGAGCTGGTGGTGTTTAGCAGCAGCTTATCTCATTAAACATCAAGATCGTTGTTTCCTTAATAATTATAATAATTACGATTTTGATTATAATGGCGCTTGTTCAAACAGAATTTCTTACTACCAAAATGAAATGTAATTTATAAGGACAAATTTATCGCTAAATCTTTACACTTTAAAAATTTTATTTTTCATTCATGTGCTTATCGAATAAATAAATATTAACCATTTGTATTTAAGTTCACTTTTATATTGTCTGCTAATATTTATTATTGATTTAAGTAATGGACATGGACGGCGCAACGGATCAGGTTAGACGTTTAAAGTTATATGAATTAAGCTGCCGCAAATTGCGTTTGATTGTTGATTTGCACTCATTTTTACATTCGAACATTTGAAGTCAAATTCACAGATCTTGTGAGCATTGCCTTACTTAGTACAAATGTTCAGAAAGAGAATTCACACTTGCATGCTTGCATATTTCCTGCGTGATCTGGCTTAGTCTTAAATGTAATGTTTGATAACGTAAACGCCCACGAATTTACCTGGGTTGGTTAAAATGGACAAAGTATTCAAGTGACATAAAAGTCTTTTGGTGTCAGATGCTCATTGATTTTTTACGAGAAGATTCTGATGATGTTCTTTTGGACACATCAGTCTATGGACATCAAGGACCTCACTTTCTTCAGGTTTAAAATCAAGCATGAGTTGAAACAACAGAAATCTATGATCTGGATAATTTCACCACCTTATTATTTTTAATTTGAAAATTACTTACAGACATTTCAAAGTTGAAAATTAGTTGAAACAACAAAATTACTTTGAAATGTCTGATGTTTATTCTGTGCACATTTATTTAAGCACACAATTGTGGATTTTATGGATATTTTAATTTCCAATCCTTTACTAATAAGTACAGGGTACATAACTGTGTTATGTTTTTATTTGCATGATATCTTTTTATGCATGGATTTATGTTATAATATCAAAGCAATTAAATTCAGTATTTTTTAATTTTACTAATTATTTTGTTCATTTTATTTGAGTATTTATTGATATTTTAATATACTTTTGTATATATATTTCTTTGCCTTTTTAGGTCCCTTTAAAAACACTTTTGGTGAATATTTTGGTTGAATAAAAATTAGTTTAGACTTAATAAGTAATAATGAATTTTGATGCATTCTCATTTAGCTTGATGTCTTAAATGCACTATTTAAAATCTTTTTTATAAAAAATTTTTGTATAAAGCATTTTATATTGAAAGCTCTCTATTGTGAAGCATTTATGTGAAACTTCCTTATAACGTTATCAAATCATTATCAAAACATAAGTCGATTCTATGTCCTAATTGTTTCTCATTCAGACAAAACTCTTGTCAGACGATGCACTGGAAGGGGAAATAACTGTTCCCTTGTCTCCTTTAGGGGACGGGAGAAGCAACGAACCCAGTGCTCCAGATTTCGACACTCTTGACGAACCAGTCATGGAGACCTTGGTGAGTGGTGAATTGAAAGTGAAAATTGTTACTGTGTTTTTGATTGATGATTAATGACAGAAGAGGGATCTGAAGGCAGTGGGAACAAAGTTCTTTCATGTCCTTTACCCAAAGGCCAGCAAATCATTACTGAAGGAATGTAAGAATTCATATCATATGTTGTCATAATCACCATCATTTCTAAAATGTAAAATTTTCTTGCAGGGGATTTATGGGGTCCACTCATGCTCTGTATCAGCATGTCAATGTGATTATTATATTTTTATATTATATTTTATATAAAATGATATATTTGACATAAAATGTAAATGAATTACCGCTGTAACTACTAGACTGCTGAGAGATGCTTCTGCAACTGATAATGATCCGGGCGGTCCCCAGTTCACTGAGGTTTTTGTCATTTACTGGGTCGGTGCAGGAGTGGTGACACTCAATATAAAACTGCTTGGAGGATCCATGTTAGTGTATTTCTTATTATTCTTGTTGCCACTATAAATATATGCAAATTAATGTAAATTAAGTGTTGTTCGTGTGAAAGTTATCCAATTGATGATTTATTGAGTAAAATATCGAGTGTTTGAGGAGCACCTCTGGACATCTCCTTTTTGTGCTTAGCTGGAACAAATTTATTTACTTGTTAGATGATGAACTTGTTGCTCTCCTGTCATTCATGCTCTGTATTTACTGATGCTTCTACAAAATTATAAAAAAAAATGCTATTAGAAATATATTAATCAGTCTATTAAATACAATTACGATATTTAGTGTTGCCATAGTCATTAGTTGCCTTCACAATGAAGTCACAATTACCACAATGCATTCACCATCATCATCATCTCCACTTTCCCTTCAGCTCCATTTTCCAGGGCGTCTGTGTGCTCGGTTACTGCGTTCTGCCTCTTGTCGGTTCCTTGTTCCTCTGCAGGATCATCCTGCTGGCATCGGACGGGTTGTTCATCTTCATAATGAGGGGCTTTGTGGTGCTAGCAGGCCTCGTGTGGTCGGTCTTTGGTGGGTGAGGTGGACCTTTTGAGTTTAGGACTACGACTATGTAATTAATTTTAGGAGTATGACTATAATTAATTTTGTTAACTTCTTACAGTATATGTATATAATAATTATATATGTATATTGCTTATTTGTAATTGCTATTGATAGGATTTTTTAAATCTGTAATATAGTATTTTGAGTTAAAAAAATTATTATTATTGACTTGGTTATTTTTTGGACATTTATTTTAACGTTAATTATTATTAATGTGGTTGGTGTTGTAAGCCACGTAGCGTAATTAATTGCTGTCGGATATGTAATAACTACATCACTATCATGCATTTTGTAAACACTTCTCACCTCTCATGATTGTGATGATAACATCACTACCATGGTCATCATCATCGTCGTCATTTTTGTTATGAAACAGCCTCAACAGCCTTCCTGGTTGAATGCCAGCCTTCTAAGAGAAAACCACTGGCCATTTACCCTGTCTTCCTGTTCTACTTCTTCATCAGCTGGATAATTCTATCCAGTAAATGAGGTGATTGGTTGGTTTCCTAGGTTACAGATGATTAAAGGTGATTGACGTCGGGGCGGACAATTGTTATCGATGAGCTTATCGGTAATATTCAAGTTAAAATGAATTTTAGGTACAAATTATCATTTTATTTACCTTGTCAGAGTATCCCAAAGTTGTGAGGTCATTGCCTTTTAGGCCTTCAAAGCAGTTACAAACAAACACAAAATCTCATTGGTGTTTTGATTCTTCCGTTTCTCAGATTTGTTACATAACTGTAGTTTGTGAAGGGAACAGGGAACAGTAAAATTGAATAATACAACAGTGGAATTTGTGATTGCCTAATGCTAACAATGCTTTTGCTCATGTATTAAACTTTGTTAATGTAATTTGATTCACACCTTGCACTGAGTCAGGAGCTTGTTTTGCATTGTTTATTTTGTCAATGCTTTAAAAGAATAAATATTTTCAATTTCTGAATGATTCTCTTCTTTCCGAATATTTTAACAAACTATATCCCAGGGCTAATCCAAATCATTCCGGTGATTTGTATTTGTGTTTAGCCGATCTTTTAAGAGCCTTTTTCGCACGGATTGTGTAGGACATGGAGGCATTTGAAAGCTCAATCATTTATTTAGCGCCACTTCCCCGACACGCTCCTCGGCAGCTCGGTTGCAAACGTGACAAGCAACAACTGTTGCTTTTTTTTTTTACTGTGATTACCATTTCTTTGAATATAAACTCTCACGCTTTCGTGAAAACACATTTTATTTATCGAATTTTCAAATAGAGATTAACCAATAGAGACAATCATTCTAGCCAACTCATAGCTGAGAACCTTTAGCTAGCCTACAGAGAGAACAAAAGTTGTATCTGTTACATCCCGCTTTTATGTGGTGTTGAAGAGCTGATGGTCCTGGATCATGTCTGCACGAGTGAAGTCAATTGCCATGGAGCTGATGATAACATGACTAGAAGTTGTTGACATTGGGTGGATGTTTCTCTTTATAATGAAGATGATCACTAACTTTACAGATGGCGGTGATGGAAATAATGATGACACCAATTATTAATAATGCCATTTCAGAAAACAACAAAATAAAATACAATGGGACTCCAAATGACATCTTAATGTGTTACTGCCCTCATTTAATCTCCGGGATTATGGACAATGGAAATGCAGGCAAGCGAGAACGTTTATACATAGAGTGAGAGATATGAAAAGGATTAGGATGAAGAAGCATCCTTTGTTGCTAGAGATATCATCCTCAGAAAGAAGGTGATCACTTCACCATCAGCACGGGTGCTGTCCTCTCGCGCGAGGCTTCGTCCCTCTTCCTGGTTGGTAACGCCTAAACGAATTAAAAACATGATTCTAATTTAAATGCTAGTGATTTGCAAATCGTAAGTTGTAATTGAGTGAGGGAATGAAGCATTATAAATTATGCAATGTTACACGGCTGTTATTGAGAAGGACCGGTCGTTAGCATAGACTAACAACTGTCATCACTTTCAGAAAATGAACATCGGCGTCATAATCGTACCTGAGAATTAATCACTTTATTTCTCCTTCCTCTCTTCATTCTTACCATATCATCCCCAAATACATCACCAGAGTGCAGAGCAGATATAAGATCATCAAAGTCACCTAGAGACAATCACAATATCTTGTGATGATTAATATAGATTTAGGTCACTTAACTTAAATCCATAACTATCATAATTAATAATTATGACACTTAGGAATTAACCTTTGCCTTCTTGGACATTTTTCATTCGTTTGGCTTGTTCCTTGGCTTCTTTTTCTGCCTTCAACTAGAATGAGGAATGTCCATCAATGATCCATTCATGATAACTAACTAATCAGCTTATCCACTCATCCAGACCATCAATTAGCCATCCAGAAACTAAATTATGTCTGTCAACCTGTGCCTCCACTCTGATCCTTCTCTCTTCCTCTTCTCTCTGCCTCCGAAACTTTTCATTTTCATTCCTGGCCTCAGTGAAAGTTGTGAGAAAATTGTCAAATAGGCCAAAGAATTCCTCGGGTTGGCATTTATCAGGGTCCTCTCCAAACAGTCTCAAAGTGCTTCCATACTGTCATAACGATAATGATTACGACTTGTGAGGGCATTGATGATAAACAATGATAATTTATGCCAGGATGACATTCCTCACCGCCATAGTCATTTCAGAATATTGTTCCTCTAGATCGCTAAACTTATAAGAAGAAATGGACAAGAATTCGTGCATGGCCAGTACAAATCGATCGTGCTCTGGTGGGTAGCGTTTGTCCATATCCAGAGATTGATTTTTGTGGTAGTCCAATTCCTGCTCATTAAATCAGTTTGCATCAAATATGGTTCGAAATCTTAACCGTAAACACTGAAGTTTCTTCTTTAAAATTCATCGTGAGATAACTCACATTTTTTATATCTGTCAATCCTGACTTCAGGATTCTCAAATCCTGTTTCAACTCTGTCAAACTTAAAGATAGTGATGATTACACATTACACATTTCACGAAATATTATCATAATAATTAATAATATTGATTAACTATTGAAATTAAACTAACTTGACTTTTGCTGCTCCATTGACTTGTACTATTTCGTCTTCCAATGCACATAGATCAGGAAACTGAATATTGTAAAAGTATTTATCACCACAAATGACATAAATAATCATTATTCATTCAAAATAACTAGGTAACAGTTCATACCTTTTCTTCTACAATTTCCCCCAGATAATGCATCAGAGTAAATCTCTTGTTGATGCTTGATTTAGTGTCAGCAATCCTTGTTAGACTAATAATTTTGAATCCTGGAGCATTGCCCCTCTGACCTCTGTTCATGTAGTTTCCAAGGGCCAAGACAAGTTCAAGGAGATTTTTCAACTTCTTGCTTGCTGCAATGTCTTGAGATGCGGCCAAGACTGCCTTGATTCTTAAGGAAGCATCATCAACTCGTTCCTTGAAACACTTCTGGTAGTGCAATGCCTTAAGCCTCTGCTCGTAATGGTCAATCCTGTACAAAAGATGTGCAGCCAATATATTATTGATTTATGTCATTGATTCAGATGTATTAATGGTCCTATTTGTTTCTACAGAGTTACAGATATCCAATAAATTGAAAATTAATAGTCATCATTGTCACCCGCCTGCTCATTTCGTACAGGAAGCGGTCTGCTTTGGCCATTGACTCAATTTCATGTTCATGTTCTTCAAGCATCTGAACCTCTTCCATTGTGGGAACAAATTTGAGAAGCTGTGATTTTTATATTGACTATGATATGATAACGATAACTGAGCAGGCGTTAATAAATAATAAATAAATATAAACGTTCTACCTGTTCACACATGTCTTTGGGCAGATCCTTACCGGAATCAACGTCCAAAATAATGTCTGCCAGTTCCTGATTAGTGACCTTCAGCTTTGACAAAAGAATGGTGCAGTTTTGAGCCCGCCTTCCGTCTATGACTGATAATTCGCGAAACTTTGCGATTGGACCCCTGCTCTGGATGGAGTCGGGATCCGTAGTCTCTTGTCTCTGATAGGCTGAGAAACTTTTCTCGAAATCCACAAGATCGAGACTTGTATATATCTGAAGTTAAAAATTAGCTTATTGTTCCAACTAAAAATGGTTGGTTAACATGTGTCCACTTTATTTTTCTTTGAGATCGTAAAACTTCTACGGACAACTCGCCATGGATGTTGTTGCTAAATCTCACCTTAGTCTCATCTATGTCAACCCAAATGGTTCCATGGACCTTGTTATCAGACAGTTTCGTCCAATTAAAAGACTTGAGAGCTTGCCCAGGCTCTGGAATGTTCTTCCTCCTCGTCATTGGGCCTGGTACATTGCAATAGCTATTAGCCATGCCTGGTTTCGACGCGCCCTGAGTGGCCATTGGTGGTGGAGGTGGCGGAGCTACTGGATTGATTGGTGGGGGTAGAGGAGGGGGAGGTGGCGAAATAAGAGAGAGGGTTGGCTTCATTGACCTCGATCAACAGCGGGCGAAGATATTGCTGACGACGTCAAGAATGACAGACCGACCTATTTTGGCAACAAAACAAACAATTGCTGAGACACTCAACAAACTCGTTAAAACTCCAATTAAATAGGTGGCTGAAATGACCTTGGCATCATCGGGCAGACTGCCATTTTTGACGGCTAGCTCGAGTTGCTGACGTTCATTGCGCTCGAAGTCGAGGAGTCGCTGAAGCTCTTCGAGTCTGACGCTCATGTCGTTCAGTTGGTCGTTGTGATTGGCTGATTCCTTTTCGAGTTTCGCTCGCATTTTGTTAAGCGTTTGCATTAGCTCATCCTGTTCCATAACAAAAATTGTTTAATAATGTGTCACAACAATAACTCTTTAACATTCGTTGTTGTCGTAAATAGCCGATCTTTGAGTGCCTTAAGTATCCGCGGTTAAAGCACTACAATCTTTACTCAAGGGCGCTCTCTGGCGATGAAGGGCTGCCAACAAGTCGCACAGCAAATGTTGCTTTTACTGGCGCACGTAATTTTGAGATAGGTCTAATAGCTGAAGTGTTCTCTTCCTTAAGGCTGATCCTTGCCTTAAAAACGTGCGTTTTTATATTTGGATAATAAAAAAACAATTTGGATTAATCTATTATTTACAATTGAATTCAATAATAAAAAAATATTCGAAATGCACGTGAGTACGGTATGCAACCAGGCAAACGAATGTGATCTGGTCACCTTCTCTTCCGTCTTTGCCTCACATTCCCTTTCCTTTTTCGAGAGTTTGGACTGCATGTCTTCGTTTTCCTTTTGAACTTCTTTAATTTTCTGCTGGATTTCCTGCACAGCCGATTCATTTGCCAGTCTAAAAGTAGCACGATATCTCTATCTCAAGCATCGCTATCGAACGTCATCACCACCAACTTTTTGGCTAGCTTCTTGACGTCGATGTCGAGCGGAGCGCAGTCCGGATCCCCGTCTTTGTCCTGCAAGACGATTTGCTGCACAATTCTGTCGATCAATTGCCACTGATGCACCTGACAACGTGCATTACCTGGACAAAAATATAAACGATTTATAAATACTTGGAATAATATTCAAATTATTGATTCACAGGCCGATGTATTGACCGACCAGATGTGATTTGAAGAAGATGATATAGAAGGGAGAGTAGGCTGTGATAGGCCGGAGAATGGACCAATCTCTTTTTGATTAAGTCGAGCATGGAATTGGCACTTTTGGAGTCCACATGGTTCTGGGATTAATAACGCTTACTAAACATGATTACGAACAAATTGATTAGTCAGCTTCCTTCTAATATTTAGCAGTAGTGCATCTGCATCTGCCAATTATCGTGCATCACCGTTTCGAATTTCTTCGCGAACTGCCACTCGTCTTCGTTTCTGACCATTTCAAAGAAATCAAGATGTCTGAAAAATCGAATTAATGATTGGATGAACATACCGTCCTCATTAGGACTGACATATATATTATAGTTATTATAGTGGCGCATGTTCCCAATGGAACTTCAAGACCATAAAATACTACATAAACATGAGCTTCTTTAAATATTATTTGTAAAATATTGAAAAATCTGTATATTGCATGACGCTGATTGAATGTTTTAGCTTAAATTGGTTACAAACAGTTTGTGTTGTATCGTGATTATTTCGTGGAGCCACTGTCAGTCCGCCAATCTTACCTGGGCTTCTTTAAGACTCCTACAGTTTCTAAATATTTTGTTTTGTTGTTTGTTAATTTAATAAAAACGCATCATAATCACCTGTCCAGTGTTGAGTTACCAATCTTCCTTAGTTTCGCAATTATGGGTGTAATGCCCAGCATAAGGTACTCATATCTCAGGTGGAGTCGAAATTCCAGGTGAGACTGAAAGTTTATGGATTGTTGGATTGATGGGCGGTGAGGTGATTCTATATACTTATGGATGACGTTGATTGGATGAACGACTGAATGAATGGAATAGATGCAGCTGGAGAAAATGAGAATGCTGGAGATAGTGCAGCATGGGTGGTCTCACGATAGCCAATTTTTTCAAACGTTTTAGCTTACTTATTTTGCTGATCATATCGATCAACTGTTTCTATGTTTATGAGCATCATTACTACAACGAAATCAGCTTTTCATTACTTGTTAATTTTACAAAAATTCAACTAAATTTTAAATACACTCAGAAATCGGTCGTTTACATTGCTTCATTTAACCACATAATTGAATCGACTGTGAATAAAGACACAAAATAATTATTAAAATACTTAAAATATTTAAAATAATGAGAATTATAAGCTGAAAAATGGAAAAATAATATTTATGACCAAAGCTGTCTGACCTGTCCTGGCCCATACTTCAGAGACGCATTGATGAAGGACATAATGGCTGTCTTCAAAGACACATCCTCCGAATTGTCAAGGTCACATTTTTCATCTAGGTCGTGGACAAGGGTCTGGATGGGCGAAGAGCTTTGTTATGATTGATGAACAGGGTGAGGCTGTCGATGAAAGCAATTGAACCTACCTGAAACCTGGTTCTCTCTCCCGCATATTCTTGAAAATGCAGCATAGCCTGAAGGACCAGTTTGTGGCCACCAGGGACAAGGCATGATGCCCCCAAGATCTCGAGGACAGCTATTTTTGTTTTCTTGTGGCGTTCAGCGAGGCTTTGGGAGATGATCTTTACCCCGTCAGGATGACTGAGAACGTGCACCCGTCCCTCCTGGCAAGAGGTGGTTATCATCGTCAGCCACGCGAGCGTCGCCACAACTACGCAACATCACATTTTCACTAACGCTGCAATTCATGAGGGCCTTGATGCAGCCGATGGTAGGACCTCGAAGATTTGTTGAATGTTGACCTTTGAGCTGCAAAATGTCGAGCAACGATTGGAAGCCTTCCATCTCCACGAACCGCACCACGAAACTGAGTGGTTGAGTTCTCAGAGCGGTCTTCAAACTCTCGATGACCTTGATCCGAGAATTCGCAAGGTCAAGGTCTTCGTCTGTTGTTGATGATGCAGAAGGAGAAATAAAGAGGGCCTTCAAGAAAGAAAAGAAAATCAATTTGATGGATTGATGATTGAATGTGTGGATAGATGGATGAGCGATTGATGAATGGAATGAACGGATTGATAGGTGGATGTACGAATCACTAACATTGGACATAGAGTTGAGTTTTCCTATATAATATGCCGGGCTACAGGATAGGTTTGGTTCGAGGTGGTCCTGTGTAAGAAATGAACATGACATGGTGGCTGCTTGCTTTGAGGGGTGAAGTCATGAAAACGAGGTTGAACAAAGTGAAAGATTTCGTTGAGAAACAGTTTAAATCATCATCGACGTCATCGTCATCATCATCATCATCCTGCTGAAGGATTAAAAATAATTATCGGCAAATCAGAGAAGCGAATTATGAAGGCATGCAAATTTCATTTTAAAGACTTCCTTCTTTGATATTGATGATGATGTTGATGATGATGACGATGACGACGATGATGATGATGATGATGAAGATGATGATGATGATGGTGATGATGATGTGAGAGCTGATTTATATAGCTTGAAGAGCTAATGACCTCATGATCGAAATTCAAGCAAAATTTCAAACATTGATTGACTGATTGATTGTTCGGTTGAAATTAATCACAGGTAAACAGGTATTAATCAATAATCACAGAGCTTCATTACCTTGATGTAGCCTAAAAACTGAAAGTTACAACGATTTATTAGATTTGTTAGATCACCATCTTCGTCATCGAAATTTCAAACACACAAACACCAAAGCAATGCAATTTAGACCCCGCAAGACGATAACCTCATCAGAGGTTATTTGAGGCGAGGTATGCCTGGAGAAAATGGAATCTTTAATTGGAACAGCTTTGCTAAGCTACGCTCCTCTGAGGCAGGTATCAGAAAATAACAAGTGATACATGGAAAGGGACACTTATGTTGTCAATTGTTTGAGTCGTCTGAAGTTCATCCAGGCTCCTTTCGGATTTCCACGATCGACATTCAGTTGTTTCCAGACAGGAATATATAACAAAATTCGTCTAACATCACAGCCATAACTTCTAAAGCTTATAATTCTAATTTTCATAAAGAAAACTTGGACACCATATTTAAAACTCTATACTATGTTTATATATAAATCTGTGTTATATATAAAAATCTATACTATAATATATAATATATATATATATATATGGGTTATGTATATGCTGTATATGTTGTATATGCTATATTATATGCTATATTATATATTATGCATTAGCATAAATGAATATTAACAGATTAAAATATGTTAACCCATTCACACCTTTTTTTGGCTACAGTATATTTGCCACTTCTTCTCTGAAGGTAAGTTAAACATGGCTTCTTGGTGCGACCTGTCCAATCCCAGTTCGTTCTGTCAATCATGAATATTCAAATGAGGTTGCTAACTAAAGTATGGAATATAAATAATATGGAATAATTACTGGTAACATTGAAAACTAAAAGAATAACATAAAAATATAAGTGGTTCAATCTAAAAGAACTTTTGGAAGAATATTGAAAAGCTCACAAAATAATGTTATGATTATTATCAGAAACGTTAGAAATTATTGTAATTGCATTATTATTATTATTATTATTATTATTATTATTATTATTATTATTATTATTATTATTGTTGTTATTATTATTATTATTATTATTATTATTATTATNATTCTGTCACGAACAAAACATTCATCATCACCATCTACATAGTGATTATCATAATCACCATCATCATCATCGACATTCACAATCATCATCATCATCATCATCATCATCATCATCATCATCATCATCATTACTATTATTATTATTATTATTATTGTTGTTGTTGTTGTTGTTGTTGTTGTTGTTTGTTTATTTACTGACCACCAATTCGGTGAATCTTTCGTCAATTTCACTTTCATTGTCTGGCATGGGCACGCCGACTTCTATTGGTTTCAAGGTCATGCCGCCATTCCCAAGGTCATAGGATATTTCAGGCGGTGCTTTCCCTCCCAAACACCAACAGAAAGTCCTCTTGGTGGGCATTTGGCCTTTGTCAACCCGACCTTTTGCCTTCTTTGTCTTTAATTAACCTTGCCTGTTTCGCTCTGCAATCGTAATATTCATGTTTATAGCAAGTTTATACAATAAATTATAAAGTTACGAAGATTGTATCATAATTATTCGACTTATTAATTCAACTCGTGATTAAATGCTGTACTTATACATCGCCATATTGCTTATGCATCGCTACTTGAAAGAGAGTCTAGCACTCAATCCTTGAATGATCTATCTTATAACCAAAAAAGCTATCACATAAACGAACTCCAGATCATAAGCATAGCCGTAGGGCGCAAGGGTCAAGTATCAGTTTGCCTCTTGATATTTTCTAAATCCATCTAATTCATAAATAGTTTATTGATCATAATACAGCTCCAGTAAATTATGAAAGCTTCCGACGTGGATATTTACTGCACATTATAAGTTCCGATAACCAAATTACACGTGTCTTTGCTTTCCTTACTCTTTAGCGTGAAATTAATTGTTTGCCTTTAATCTACCAGTATTGTACTTTACTGGTGTAATATTTAAGTACACATAAGAAAAATGTGCCACACACCCCTATCTCGGCCGATTTTAAAATCCTGGCTGCGCCACTGCTCCAAATCACCAGGTTGGAAAAGATTTTTTTTTTAAAGAAGCATCTTGTAAGTCTAAACATAATATGATGCTCTGTCAAATATGATATGATATGGCAAATTGGCATCGGCATCACTCAAAATTAGCCATCAATTTACCTTATTTTATCATTAACCCCCAATAAAACTGCCTAAATTAAGAGAATTAATAAAACCATCCCACAAATATAAATAAATGTTTTGGTTTTATTTGATAAATTATGTTTCGAAATTAGTGAATCAGTAAATTAAAATTCATCAAATAAATTGAGCTTCTTAAATATTCCGCTTATCGCATTTATATCTTTGGGAGAATTGTGGAAGAAATCTAATAGATTACTACTTATCTAGAGTGGTTTTTGTGAAGCCATTACAAATCTACTTAAAATGTTATCATTATAAATTCTTAATCTTCACTTCTAAAGGTTTGAAACTTTACAGAAAGTCAGAAAAGCTTCTGTATCATTTGGATAAAACCTTAGATTGAAATCTACAATGTCGTAATAATAGAATTTAACTTGAAACAGAAATAAATGAGGAAATGCTTGATGTCGTAGGTTATCACTCCAGCTGAGCAACCACTGATTGTTCAGCCCCTTTTCTGCTTGCATAATTAATTATTTTAATGTGTAAATAAAAACAACTTTAGGGATGCTTCTCGAGCGATAGCAACAGATTGTATGAGCAGGAAATAATTAGCCTTTGTTAAAAATTATTCATGCAGTGACTGATTACTTTGATGATGTTAAATAATTTAACATTTGATTAATAAATTGTTTTATTTACTTTTTAAATGACTAATATAACTGAATATCGATTACAAACATTTCTGTTAGATTGCGCGATTAGCTTGCCAGGCCAGGCAGACGACAAAACAGTTCAAAATGGCATCATTGTTCTGTCGCCTTGTTCAGGGACTGGTGAAAATTACAAAGATTCAAATAAATAAATAAATAAATACGTTAGCAAAAGTTAGTCATTCACTCGACATGTTTATCGAAAATGTCCATTGTTTGTGAAACACAATGCGGTCTCCGGAATCCGGTCAGCAATATTTCATCGCCCAAAGCTTGACTCGCGCGTGCCTTTGCATTTAAACAACTTGAAAAGAGTTCTTCATAGTTCACATTCTTTTTATAAGTCTGGGCCAATGTCTTGCTAAGTTGAGTTTTAGGAATGTTTTGGCACTACAGGACTCGTAGAGACACGTTTGGGGAGATTGCGAAAACAAACACTAAGCACGGTACGCTCGAACGTAACGTGGCCAACTTAGAGACATCCCAAACCTTTATAATAAATTAATATCCGATGCAATATTAATTTTATTGTTATTATTATGAACGTGAAATCCCTTCGCCGAAAGCGAGATTAAGGAACATTTCCCTGGACAAAGCTGCAATCGTAATAGAAATAAAACAAAATGAAATCACACTGCTTGTTAATTAACCTGGAAGTTCAAGTAAATCAGCCCCACTTAGAAGTTTCCATTTGCGAAATAGGAGCAGACTGCCCGAACAATCTGCGGGTTTGTGGTAGTTTTCATGAAGCAGTACAAGCTTAACGATACGGTGGTTAGGGCCTGTGGACTCCATTCCTTTATTTGCTATTATTAATTATTATTTTATTTTCGTCATTTTTATTTACGCTTCGTTATTGACCGAGCTATTAGCCGAGAGATTGACTCATCAACATTTTGGAAAACCGTAGTGCTTACGAAGATGTTTTGCACAACAATAACTGCCATTAGTTTTTTGTTGCAATAACATTTTAACAGGAATTGCGACTATTCGAGCATGTAATATTCGAGCATGTAATATTCGAGCATGTAATAGCTGGCTTTCATAAAAGCTCTAATAATATCACGAAAAAACAAGTTTATAATGAGAGGTTGATTTCCATTGAACTTATTCAACACCAACATTCGACAGACCATTCATGTAACGACACTTTAAGACATGTTTCTATAGCGCTGACATTTAATTTCATGCTCAACACGGGTGCCGAACACTTGTGATGAATGCAAAGATATTTAACAAATATTATTATTCGGTTTTATTAACTAATCTTAATTTCTTGCAACTCTATTATCTTACCTGTTGAATTAACAAAATCCATAATTTACGAAATAATTTTACGGGCAACAAAGCACACAACCAAACAAATGAATCATACAAATGAAATGCATACTTTCAAAAGGCTACTTCAACGCTTTTGATACTTTAGATCGTGAATCTTCGCTGATAATCCAGGCGTACACAAGCGTGTACAGACGATATCAAACTCGCACGGAGCTCAGCACAGCCTTGCTCCGTCGAAATCGATACGCCTATTCGAATTTCGGGAATCAGGCCAAAGTCAGGCCATCGGCTTTCTTTGGTAAATTTTATACAAAATACTTTGTTGCAAATCATGAAATGCATACAACTTATTCCCACAGTTACGCAGAGCATAAATCTTATTACTTGGGCATCAATGGGCAGAATGCATGAGATAAAAACATATGAAAATAACAGCGGAAATACGAGTTAAGTGTCACTCATCACCGCAAACATGTCTAATGACAAGCGAACATCAGGTAAGGTTGATTGATGCATCCCTTATTTCGCTGAAATATTCAATTTGTACTTACTTAATTTTATACTTATCTACGAAATGCATAATTTATTGTAACTTTATATAATACTTGTAAATTGCAGAGGCATACATGTATATTGTTTTTCGTCGAATTACCTCTTTGAAGATTGATAAGTTGTTTTAATCCTGCGTTCCAACAAAACCAATCAAATTATAATCCAAGATGTTCGCCGTTTGTCATTTCTCACTAAAATCATGCCACAAAATCTAAATTGTTCAAGCGAAGTCTCTAAAAACATTTATCTGGCAAAATACATAAACTTACAATATTTCACTCTCAAAAGACAAGCGCTTAGAACTAATCGCTTTCGACAAATGTGGGACCAGCGGTCTGTCATTCGATTTTATATTTCCGCACGCACGCTCTTCAGAGCGGTCATAACTGACTCTTTCAACAACTGGATTATAAAAAGCGAAATTAGCAAGCCATTTTCTCTTGTATGAGATACAATTTTATTGAGATCCATTCTTGTGCTGTTTGAACTACAAAACAACAATGTTAGAAATAACACCAAGTGCCGTGATGTACAGTTAATCCTGTGGGATAGTAATAAGTCGTCCCCGTTTTAGGTTGAGACTCTTTTGCCGATGTGTTTCTCATTATTCAAACTTAGCAGCTCCGACGCTCTCATTTCCGTTGACACTTCCTCTATCACCGTCAACACAGGCATTCCAACGATGTCATCGTCACCCGCTTTCGAAAGCTTCCTGAAAACAGCGATAATTATTTCCAGGTAAGGTAAGGCCTTCGTTCAGCCAAACTCATGCGAATTTATCAAAAAATAATTTTGACAACCCGCCCGACCGCAGTAAACGAATGTTTATCAAGCCTCAAAGTGGTGTGAATCACTAATGGACTCCGAGGCTGAAAGTGATTTGTACGTTAGTTTTCCAATCACTGAATTTCCCTCAAAGAGTTCAGACACAGCATCCCTGGCTTTCCACCGGTTACGGGGGTTCAGGGCCGCCGAGAAGAGGGGTGTGCCCAGGGACCCGCGTCTCAACACTTAACAAACCTTGGTGACATTCTCATCCGTAAGTTTATAGTTTCGTTCAACATTAACTTGCGACCTTTTTGCATTTCAATAATCAATTTGCCCACTATCACTCGGAGTATTTTTTTGAATTACGTTGAATTGATCAAATCTCAAGTAATGAGTCAATACATTGAAAGGTTAAATGAATCATGAAGCCAATACTTTAAAGTGTCCAGCAAATGCTTAAGTTGCACAATTTGACAAAAATATTAATTAAGCTTAATCAATTATGCTAAAAATTTATAAAATTAACAAGCACAATTGAAAAATACTTAGACAATGAAATAACATGTTTTTCCCCAATGACTCGGGTGGTGTTTTCAACATCGTTCAATGCAAACCTTGCATTGAAAAGCTTTTTATTTTGAGACAACATCAAATGGCATTTAAAAAATTTAATAGAAGACATACCAAATTGATGTTACAAAATTTCAAAAATAAATAAATAGGGCCAGAATATAAAATATCCACTTAAATTACAAATCGACACGACGATGCGACTAAAAAGGACGATAATAATAATCCAGGAAATATTGCAGAGCACATTCAATACTGTTTGGGACGAAGAAATCGGAGCGTTCGTGATGAGTTTTCCTAGTTGAGACGAAACAGCCCACGAAACTTTTGAAATGGACATCCTGGATTTTAGAAAGTCTATTAAATTAAATCAGACACAAAAGCATCAAAACACAAGTGAAAGACATACATTTTTAACAAAAAATACATTTCACCCAAACCCAAAACAGTCCAAAAAACCATAAATATATTGATTTATAAAGTAAACCCGTTTACAACTAAAAATAAATCAGAGCAGAATTCAGGAGAGAACACCAAGAGGACTTTAGAAAGACTAAGCAACTGCTTCAATCAGGATTAATAGTGCAGACAATTACAAAACCAAATTTCAATTTTGATCCTCTTGCTGAGATCTGAAAAAATAGGTTCTCTGTCAATAATTAGCAATAAAATGCGCACAGAATCTGCAAGCAACAAACCCAGTCTAAAGCTCAGTAAAATATGTCTCCCTTTCAATGCCCAGCTCCCTGAAAAGAACTGGACACAAAAGCAAACCACATATTGTCAGCAGAGAGTAGGTTGCAAACTTGTAGGGCAACTCCACCCCTAAACTTCTTCTGGCCGCAGCGTCGTCGGCCTTGCATCCGTTGAGCTTGCAGACGAGGCCCAAGGAGGCGGACTTGATCAAGAAGCGACACGCAACCAGAACGACGAGACCGAGGACAGTCCTCGACAAGGTAATTATTGCCCATTCTGCTGTGAGGGGAGTGACAGGGTAGGGGGGATTGATGGCCAAACCTCTGTCAGAAGATAAAGAGGATGCGGATGTAGCCGAGACATTGAGAAAATCTCCGAGAGTGGAATTATGTCTGACAAAGCTCCCTGTGACTTGAGAGGCAATGACTGGAGAGGGCATTTGACCCAATTGATAGCTGAGCCAATGAGAGAGGAGTTGACCACAACAAACAGCAATGATGGTGGTCGTGTCCCCTCTGGCAGTGGACCAAGTATTCTTAGGGGAGGGATAAAAAATACAAAGGGCAAGGGGTACAAAGAGGCACAGAAGGAAGGATAGGAGGCCACCCTCGAGAACAAAATGATCAACTAAGTCCATCAGCGACCAGTAGAAGCAGATGAACATTAGCACAAAGACATAGACAAGGCCTGCCAACACATCCTGTCCAAATAAAACAGTAATAAAAATATAATTAATTTAAAATTATGTCCGTCGATATAAAAACATCACATTTCAACCATGTCTCAGTTTATGGCATACTCAGGTTTACATAGTCTGAATTCAACTCTGAATTCTGTCCCAAAATTCACAAAATTAACTATTTCTAGAAATTTTAACCCATATGATTAGCCACAGATTTTGGTAATAATAAAATATTGTTGTGAATGAAATAATCTCTGAAGGTTTGACAATGTCAAAGGTGAAACACTCACAAGAACAGAGTGCATCCCCAAATAACATCTGCTACAACACACCAAAATGCACCATAGAATTGCCCCAGCCAAGGTGACCTCTGAAGGGAACTGGAAAAAATGTAAACATAACTTTTCAGGAAAACAAAATAATCTTTAAATATTAATTCAGAATTTCCATGAACTAATCTAAAACATATCGTTCAAAACAATGTCAATAATTTGTTTATATGTGGCAAGATTAATAAAACACCAACATTTGACACCAAAATGACAATATACTTACAATATATCTTTCCTTGGTTAGAAAATAGATCCCAAAAGGAATGCCAGCACCCACCATAGCATGAGTTGAGGGCATGCCATACTCCAATGCGTACCTGTCTTCCATACGAACGACTGGAGGAGAGGCAGGCCTTGGAATTCTCAGTATGTCCTTAGTGGCCTGACCCAAATACATAAATAGACCCCAGAAGAAACATAATCGCCTGCCTACGTATCCGTCTACATTCCAAAACCAGAATGGAAAGAAGCAGATATAAAATATTTCGTTGCCCAAATTTGAACCAAAGCAGAAAATGTGGTATAGGAATCTATTGGTAACTTTGAATTTCAGGCTCCCTGAATGCAAATCAGATTTTAAGTTTCTATCCCATTCTTTCTCAGAATCGGACTTTTTTCCGTTCTTTCCTTTTCTCTTAGAAATATTGACGACGTCTGAGAGCTCGGAAATGCCGAAAAAATTGCTTGGTTTCCCAGCGCCGTTATCATTAAGAGGTTCTGATTCCAAAACACTGACACCGCAGATTCGTTGGAAATCAGCAACTAGTTGTGGGGAATGTAAAGTGGACAACAATTTAGCCATGTTGAACTAATTAGACAGTTATTTTCAAGCTGCCGAATTTATCGAATAAATGCCGGATCCGCCCCAAAATAACAACAGAGGGGTCTAAACCAAAGATTTATTTAGATATTTCATGTCGAAAAGTCCTAATTAAAAGCTTTATTATCAAAAAAATCAAAGTTAAAAAAAGTTAATGCCGATTTTCTATACCAACTTTATGATCAAGGAAGAATAATTTTTGGCAAGCGAAATACCCGAGCAACAGACCTGGCATTTTCTCATTTTCGCTATTTTCAAAGTTCAGGATATACCTAGCTCCTAACATCTATTTTTTTCACAAGTTTTTGCGTCAAAACTTGTGCTTTATTGGAATAACCTTTAGGGTCTCCTCTGCAGGTTATTGACAGCAATATGGTAAAAAATGAACTCTATTAACTCCTCCAACAAACTAAATCTATTTATTTTTAAATAATTCTCAAAGAAAACCAATAAAAACTTCAGTCACCTTCACAGCCAAAATATAAAACACAAACCAAAAACCAGACAACATTTTAGTCTTTCTGAATATCTTGCCAGCAGTGTTAAGGAAATTAATAAAAATGTTTACAATTTCTTAAAATAAACCATCAGTATTAAGTAAGATAACTAGCAAGTTCCTCATTTGGAATTACAGTGAATTAGCACAAGGGCTGGCTTGACTAATAAAAATTTTAAAATAATTTGATTGTGTTTAACAAGGTAGCCTAGTAATGTAGGATATAATAATAATGACTATAATAAAGATAGATACATTGCAATGACGATACAACTCCTGGAACACATGAACACATAATACTGTCCTGACTAACTAATCGGCAAAGAAATACTAAAATACCAATGGATGTTGTGGGAATAATTTACAGAAACAAAAACTCTCATAACAATCCTAGAACACTTGTTGAAAATATCTCACAAACAGGTGGAACATGACTTACAAAACAAAACAAAGCGATTGACTCATATCTGGTTGGTCAGAAAATTCATCATAACTCTATTGATCAGTACATGAAAGAGATCACAAACCAGGATGCTCAACAACTAGGTGTCTGTCAAGTTGAGAAAAATCCTTTATAGGATGCTGGCAGCTGAGGCAACTCAGGTCACTCGCAACGTTGAGAGATCGAAACCTACTCCTTATCGTGTTTGCCCTGCACTTGGATATTGAAGATGAGAATGATTGTACAGGGGTTGCTGATCCTGAGGAATTCATCCATGAATTTAGTGAGCATGGGGAAGGAGGGTTCTCAAAAAGAAGAGGGATTTCAATGGCCTTGGAGGCGAGAGGAAGCAGAAGATCAATGCTCTCGACTGCTTCGCCTGTAGCGTGGACAGTTGCGGTGCTTGCACTATTTGAAGCAACTGTGTTACTGAGTAGAGTAGAAACATGAATGGCCTCACATATTTCTTTAGATAAATCCCCAGAATATGTTCCTTCATCATGTTGTTTTGAAACAAGTTTTAATGATGACTCTGCCTCTTGACTATTTCGAGGCTCGTCCACTGTAGATGTTGTCGAAATAGGTATTACCTTGTCGTTCGAGCGGTCGCACGACGAATGGTTGATGATTCCGACCACACTTCCGGTCGTGCAAGTTGGCACAATACTGGCAGAACTGCAAACGACATCAACTAAGGTCATTGTCATGGAGGAGATGGGGGTTGGTGTATGAGCTACACCACTTTCACAATAATCAGTATTAAGTTCAATATCTTGATTTGTTGAATAAATCTCATTATGAGCTGGATTGGACACTAGTCCGATGGACTCCCCAGCGGACAAAAAGAGGTCACCAAAGCCGCAACAACTACCGGTGCCCGTACTAGGGATAGAGACAACAGTGGCATTTTTGAAATCGAAGATGGCGTCTAGCTTTTCGGACTTGTCGGACGAGAAAGAAGAAATTTTGATGACACCCATATTTTTGTCCAATTGTGATGATGATGCAAATGCGAGAGAAGAGAACGGCAAAGAACTAAGTAAAGAAGCCGAGGAACAAAGTGCAGAATGGGCCAAAGGATCGGATTCGGCATTCCTCGACAATTTTGGCGCATCGATAACCTGCTCAGAATTTGTAGGAGAGAACGTCAACGACGTCGGTAATTGCAAAGGAAACGACGCATTCGGCGATTTGTCCGAAGCAGAAGGCGAGATCGACATCCTCGGTCTCTGAGACAACCAAGTCACTTTCAATGACTTCGTCTCGGTTAATGTCGAATGCGATGACGTCGACGATGGTGAAAATGGCGACGGTAACGGCAACGGAAATGACAAAGCAGCCAGGACTGGAATGAAAGATGGCTTCGACAAGAAAGTTGCGGGAGATGCCACCGGCGATAGCTGCGCCGACGAAGGCGGTGATCTCGGAGTTGCTGCAGTCGCCGGGGACAAAGAAAGCGGTGTCGCGTCGTCCGCCACTGATAAAAAGATTGCATTTGACGTTGGAGTTGAGAATAGCAACGACCTCGAAGGTACTAGCTGCTGGGGCAACGATGCCATCGCACCCGATGTTGCCAGAAGCGAAGTCAACGGCGACAGAGATGTCGACAAGGTAAAAGTTGACAAACGGGAGGGGGATGATAATGATGGCGAAGCGGGCGATTCGGAGAGAGCGGCAGAGTTCAGGGATAGTGCCGACAATGACGAAACTAAAGGAAGGGACTGTTGCCGAATTGCAACCGCAGAAGACGACGACGAGGACTCTAGCGATATCATCGATCGGGGCGGGGAAGGCTCGGAATGTAAAGGAGGCACGTGACCGCTCGGAGGTTCAAACATGGGCAGCGATGAAGACAAAGATGTGACGGAAGGATCGCAAGAAGAGGATAGCTGGACGAAGGAGATCGAAGGCTTCAGGGTCATCGAGAAGTGACGATGATGGTTATTCGATCGCGATTCAATGTTCTGGATATGCGGTCTTCCGTCGAATCTTTCGACCAGTACCCTTAATCGCCGACGTTTCATGACCCTGGCCAAGTCGAGCCGGGGCAAAGCTACCTTGGCAACCCCGTTCAATTTTATGTCTTCCCTAACGATCAATTGACTCAGCTCAGTTCGTTCTTTCTCTTTGACTTTCTTCGATGAAAAACAACCGACGATTTCTTCGTAACGGCGCTTGTACAAAATGCAGGCGCTCGAGTCGTCGACTAAGCAGTCGCTGGAGTCGCCGATGGTCGAGACGAGACTGCGAGAATCTTCAGAAATATTTTCAGGGGATTTTTCTGGGCTAGCATCCGATTTTATCAATTGATCGGCATTGCCTGAAGTGCGCAATTCGTCGACTGGCGTAACCACGCCGTTCTGGGATCTTTCACCTGTCTGCTCGACATCGCAGACAGACAACTCGCTGTCAATGACTCCTCTAATCAAGGTCAAGTAGTCTTTCTGACTCTTTGAGGCAATAGTAGTTGCTCCAAATTGAATGTTGTCTGGCATTTGTTTGGAGCCTCCTTCGTCTGGAATGATATGAGAATCAAGTGTGTCGTACGTGAGAACATCCATTGAAGTGCTAGCTTTCTCGATTGCATGAATGTTTGTTTCTTTAAGCCCCAGATGGCAGCTATCATCCATGCAATTTGTGGCACTTAAGCTATTTTCTTCAATAGTCTGCCAATCAGCATTGGGCAAACCATCGGAATGAATAGCAAAATACATATCGGTCGCGAGGGTCTCCGACATTCTCGCGACAAGGTCTGTCTTTTCTTTAGGTCCGACCGAAGCCGTTATCGGAATCTCCTCGGCTTGTTCGGGAATTTCAAAGAGAACGTCGCATCGAAGAATCGGGCTTTCATCCCTAAGTCTTACATCTTCATCTCTAACAGAAACAGGTAAGTCATTATTTCCCATTTTATCCTCACACATCTCCTTAACAAATACACGATCGTTATCGCCACTTTCAACGTCATCCGCCTCTAGTTGAGCCAACTTAAAATTTTCTTCAATTCTATCAATATTTTTGAACTCTGTGACAAGATAATCTTTAACCATCAATGTCAAGTCCTTATTATTGCTAGCACGTTCTATCTCCTCGAATCTAATTCCGTCGATTCTTTCGTCCGCAATGGCTGGAGGTTCGCCCGAACTAGAAGTAAGAGCTCTCTCTCCATCGCCGAACTCCTCGATCTTCGTCAACTCCGGCACGCTCGAGCACGATGCCGAATTGCCTATCGTCGCGGCGACGCACGGTCGCGGATCGTCGGCGAGAGTCTCTTTCGGGTTGCATTTGCTTTTGACGGCTTTGGCCCGTTCCTTTTCTAGGCGCATCCGTAACAATTTTTCCTTCAACTTCTGCTTGCGGACGGCCAAAAAATTAGACGACTGGCTAGATTTCTGCTTATCTGCAGGAGGAAACAATGCACCTACCCTCTGCTTCTTTCTCGTATATTTTCCCTTTTCTGCTTTCAAACTTTCCTGCTCTAATTTTACGACAGTTGGAGGAGCACGATCGCATCGAATGCACTCGACCGGGGCGAGGTCGAACTTGTCGAGTCGCTTCCTATATTTCCTCTTCCTGGTGGTTGGGAAAACCTTCCAGTGAGAATCCTGGCTGTTGTAATTGTCTGACCTATCATTGCTGCATTCATCAGCTGTCACAGTGGTGATACTGCAGTCTGATTCGTCGCAGGTCGACGGGTGCAATCTCGGCCTACCTCTCCGTCTCTTAATGCCCGTGAACTTCTGGGACAAGATCAATTCGTCTCTTGCTTTTCTGTGTCTGGATAAAGCACAAATAAAAGTTCAGAAATCAGTAATGAATATTTTTATTGATTAAACATTGAAAATAATGCTTCATTAATGTATTATACATTAGCTTTTTAAACCGGCTTCGCCAGTCAAACTACATATATGTATGAATTCAGCCAGCTACTTGCCCTCAAAGAACTGGGCGATTGGGATGGTGCTCCCGATGGGACTCGAACCAGTGCCACCATTGTGAGAGGGAAGTTTCAAACATTAGACCATACGGGACCATACCACAATGCTCCTTGTTTTCAGAAGCTCTCGAGTTTAAAGCTCGTATGCGATTTAGGAAAAGGTGAAAGTTGGAAAACTTGAAAGCAGCACAGTTGAAATACAAATGGCATAGAGAATGACGTATGCCAATTTCAAGTCACTACTGTTCACCATTTGGGAGGAGTTCTTGGGGCAGACACATACACACACTTTCTGTTTTACAAAGTCCGAAGTGCGGAAGCTCGTTCGGGTCGTCGAGAACAAAGGAAACCTAATTCCAGATTCTCATAAAAAGACACTGATGCCATGATAACCTCTTATTTGGAAAAATTTCTTTTTTATAAATACTAAATATTAACTTGCTTGCATTTGACTTATTGCATTTATATTAGTGCCAATAAATAACGAATCGAGGTTGCATAGCGATCTTTCCTAACGTACGCTTTAACACGGTAAATCTTCATGTTGATTGAGCAATCTCTAAATATCATCCAAAAATCCTAAAAATTATACAAATGTTGCTTTCCATAAAAAGGAACAAAATTAAAACTAATGTGTAACATTGAATTCAACAAAAATATTTTTCTGGACCACTCTAATATATATTACTACAATAGTTTCAATTCAAACTACTATCATTATCACGGATTACTATTACCATTGAAGATGATAATTACCTGATTTTCCTGAAGCAATTCCTCTTAAAGTCCCAAACCCAGCCACACTGCTTGTAGTGCTGGGCCATGAGAAGTTCGAGGTCGCCCCAGCTACCCTCGGATCTCCACCTGGAATCCCTAAGACGTTCGACGGCTTTTTTCACCTCCTCAAAAATCTCTTCCATCTCCATGTCCTTAGTAACTTCCAGATGTCCATCTTTCTGCATGACAAAAGATGAATCATCAGATGGCTCGATCTTGAGAAAGGTTAGATGGCCTTTCGCCCCACCCCGATCCAATTTATCTGCAGGATGTATTCATTGCAACTTGTGATTAGTATATTCATGACTTTATTTGAAATGTATTCTGGAGATTTCGTTGAATCTTTGAAAAGAGTAAGTCTCAAAAAACTAAAGACCGACCTCGAGATTTGTCCTCTTCGAGTTCTCTAGTTGATTCGCTTTTGATGAAAAGATTTCTTATTGAATCAAAGCTCATGTTGCTTGGTTGGAGGAAGGCAGAAGACAGGAAGCACGACTGTATGGAATGTAACAAAATATATCCTTATGCGTTCCAGTCGTTCTTACTTTAAAATCATTTTCCTGACCAAGCCCTAATAACTGAAAGCTTGAAGCCTTATTGATCCTTATTCTGGTAAGTAATTCACTTAATCCAATAAAGATGGACTTTAGCTAAAACACGAATAGATTCAATTTACTTTGCAATGCGCGTACGGCATCAGAGGCCCTTAATTGCATTTGAGCATCTATTCCCCAAGGGAGCAAGGATGCAAGTCAGATCATGAACACAACACAATAAGGCTGTTCATTTTCCTCACATCCAGGAATTTTTAATAAAAAATGCTTGTTACAGAATAATTACCAACCAGAGCAACGTCATTACGTCCTGCAAGCCTAGAAATGTCCACGAGAACCTTGCAGATCGTGGACAAATTTTCCGATGCCTCGTCCTCTTCGGCCTTCGATCTTCCTGGAAGCGTATTCACGACATAATGTCTGAACCTCTCCTTCTTTAGAAGGTCCAGCAGAATCAGCGAACATAGTCGAAGATGCTGCCCTCCGCACTAGAAAAGCAAACGAGGTTCAAATAAAGCATTTGTAAGAAGCAGTGCTTAAAATCAATTCACCAGTTTTCTAAAAAATAAAATAAAAAAGCAAGTTTTAATCAATTGGATGGTCACTCTGATCGCATAGATTCGTTGTCACTGACCTCAGAAAGGATCTTCTTCACTAGCATGATCGTCTGCCAAACATTTGCACTGTCGCCTACCAATTCCTTCATCATTGCCACCATCCAGCTAGAGCCACTACATTCTTTAATCTCATCATGGTTATCAGTTCTCTGGAGATCTGGATAGCTACTGCCATCTCCCTCACAAATGACTGTGCTGTCTCTCACTATGTTGGTTTCCTTTTGAAAGCGATTACCAAATATTTCATTAACGTGCGGTTCAGATGATATAGGCACGGTTTTGTGTTTTGCACAGGAAGAGAGGGAGGCGACCTGCTCCGGCGACGCGAACTTAAATAACTTCTCACGTTTTCCCCAGTTCTTTTCCACTTCCAGCCATTTGCCGATTAGCATCTGGAAATGAAATACATTGTGATGTTAAATCATATTAAAGCATGTTCAAATACAATCTTGTTTCCTTTGCCTTGTTGGATATAATCTGGTGTTTAGCAAATCAACAAGATGCATCCACATAAAACAAATAACCTCCAGTCTGGAAATGTCTGAAATCTCTCCTTTTCTCCATACTATTAGTAACAGTGTCCTAAGAACGATTGGATGGTATTTTTGGAACATCTCTTGAAATTCCAGGAATCCATAACCAGTCATGTGAAATATTTGTACAACAATTTGGAGAGGAATTTTTGAGCACTTAAAAAAAATCCACATCATGAAAGATTCAGAATGATCACAAATTAGATTGAAATTGTGCAATTTAATCATAATCACTTATTTTATAATTGTTTGATTGAACTCGGTAAACCTCACCAGCTCATAGAAAAGATCCTCAAAATAACATTTAGCTTTGTTTTTGTTCTGATTATCTGTCTCTAAGTGATCACAGTCTGACAAATCTCTACTTCCCAGACAACTGTGAGTTGTGGACTCAAACAGCTCCTCCAGCTTTTGGAGACCTGGTTGGCTTGATGAGATGCCAATAATTCCTTCACTTTCACTATTTTTATTTCCATGGAAGATTTGATCATGAGACGTCGTACAAGCAATCCTAGGTGGTAAAGAGTTATTACGGATGCACCAAGAGCTTTCAGAATCACAATGGACTCTTCTTCTCTTTGTCTGCGAGTCCACAAAAGAGTCAACATCATCAATGCTTCTCTTGTGAAGTGAGGTTGATGTTTCGTTTACAACTTCTCCAACGATGGAGTCCAGGTGATTAGAGAAGTCAGACGAGGCTATCATTTGGCCGAACCTATCGAAAAGGCAACCAGATGTCGGATCGACATGGAAAGCGTCCGGTCCAAGACCGTGCAGTACGGAAGTAGATCCAACGACTCTAGTCCGCTCAGATTCCGCACCAAGAGGATCGTTAAAGCCAAAGTGACAGGTCAGATGTAGAAGAAGTGTGATTGCAGACACATCCTTGGACATAACGTGATGCCTGACTGCCCATCTAAGCAAGTTAAATGCCAGATCAAGGCAATTATGTTCTACCAAGAACTTAATTCTTGATCTCAGTGACTCCGGCTGCTCTGTCACTGTCAGGAATTCTAAAACTAGAAAAAGAAAGACGAGCCGTCGTTAAACGGAAAAGCGGCAAACTCAATCACTTTTTGATTAGTTTGAATAGTCAAATGAACCAATTCGTGTAATCAAAACAATGCTAAGGAATTGGAATGATTGCTGCCTTCGAACTTAATTTTAAGTCACTACAGGAAAACCATAAAGATGAAAATGTAACTTGTAATGTGAGTGATATGGACACATTGCATGTGATGACGACTCATTTGGCAGAACGATTTTTAATCTAATTTATTACCTTAAAGGTAATTTAATGTGAAATTAAAATATTATTTACGTCTGCTACCGCAGTAAAAGTACTCATTATGCAACAAATAACATAAAGTTGTGTACCTATACATTTTTTCATTGTTTGCCAAAAATATGTAGTTTGTTTATCTAGTTCATTTGTATTGTTGGTTGGAACTTCCCAAGCAGGTCCATACAAGTTTAGATAATCAGTGCTCCTTTATGTATTAGTGGTCATTACCTAACTCATGCTTAGCCAACCAATCACATGTTAACATCTCAATTCAGCTATAGCCTGAATAAATAAATGTGATAGAAAAAAGATCTTTCGACCGTCATCAAAGATAAAGAAATGAACTCGATAATACAATCCTACCTTCTCCATGGTCGACTTCTTTGTCTCTCATAAGAGCTCCTAGTGTCGGGTTACCCCACGGATCCCTCGAGATTCTTTCCAACGACACAAGATAGAAAACATCCAATCTGAGGCCAGCTTGCCTGACCTTCGAGAGACATGATTGAATGACAGAAGTGAACAAATTTTTTGAAGCAAGCAGGTAGGGTGTGTTGTCCATGTCAGTGGGATTTGTTATGAACAGATCAAAGCATCTCCTGGTTAAATTGCATTTAACATTCTTATTGTCATTGGAGCTAAGTAAAACAACTTACTAATAATTTTAAGCAACACTAAAGTATAGAAATAAAATCACAAATGGTAAAATCATGATTTTAGACAACATTTTGAAAACTGACAGATAAAAGAGCTTTATGGGCACAATGGATTGCAATCCATGTTCTCCAGGAAAGGCACATCTTATGTTGATGTATGAACACAAGGAGACGCTAATGATGTTGATCTTCGACTGAAGAGGCAGCGACTCAAGCAGAGCCCTTGAGATCAGCTACAAATTATTTTCAATGTTGCTAACCCTTACAGCATGAAATGTAATCATATAGTAATGTCCATCACAATAAATATCTGCATGCTCTAAACCTCTAATTGCATAATTGCTCATTTTCAGCAATACAATCACATAATCCTAATAATTCTCCTGAAGTGGTTGCAACTAGTTAGCTGGAGAATTGTAAGGCATATTGAAAAAAAACTCTTAATGCTTCACTCTTGCTTAAATCATTGAGCTTTGTACTTCAAACAATTCCAGACAGCATTTAATATCTCTGCAACATTTTACTTTTATGTAAAAGGATCCTTGTTAAGATCTTAACAAATGACGTTTAAGAAGATGCTTCTGTACATGCTGTGCAAATCAACTGCACTTATGGAAGCTCAAGTGACAAAATTGAAAAGTACGACCTACTTTCCTCTGACTCGTAAGCTTACAATGATTTGTAAAAATAATCAACGTAATTTTACTCTTTGACTCAAAACCAGAAGCCAAGTCAAATCATTTACTTTATTCAATTGGTCGTAGAACTTGTAACGGTTTTTAGGTGTGAACTTCTTGATACACTTCTCAACCAAACTTTCCAAGTGCTTATAAAATTTAGTACAAGTCATATCTACCAGAAAGTTACGTCAAGTTACATCGGCGTTTACTGGCCACTCCGCAACAAAGATAGCGATAATGCATTTAAATAAAACATTGGACAGCCTGTTGATATTTTGAAAAGTTAATTTTCCTTGAGCAAAAAAGTAGATATTTGATCTATAAACGATTTGTTAACAATTAGATTACGCTTAATTCTATAAAATTAAAATATATCTTTAGGTACTAACAATGCTGGAATAATGGAGAGTCGACTACTTCAATAACATGCAAGTAGAATATCAAATAATAAATTACTAAACAAATCACACTTTATAAGAAATAATTAGCATTAAATTATTCGTTCATGGAGTCACTTGAGATTTCCAGAGAACATATGCTCTTATTGGATTGCCTTTCTAGCATGACTCCATGTCATGACTGTTGTGTTTTGACATGTTACGACTGTTTCATAGTTGTGATGTGTCGTGTTGAACAACCCCAGTTTAGAACCCCGTTGCAAGAACCATTGTGAAGCGGCGACACTAATGGTTATTAATATATATAATGATCAGTGGCAGATTTAGGGGACTGCCATGGCTCCCTGTGATTTTTAAAATCTAAGAAACAAAATTATTTTAAACATATTTCGTTTCAATAATTTATGACTTTGGACGAAGATATTAGTAGCTGTGGCCCCCGCCAAAATATTTATTATTGTCAGCTAAGCTTTTACCTCAGTGGATATAATAACCAAACTGATACCTTATATTTAATAAATAAGTGGACGTTTTCGTTTGACAAATTAAAAATAGCTCATAAGTAATATTCAAGAATTCAAGAAGAGGTTTTACCTCTAACAAAAAAAAGCTATACGTCTCTCAAGATTGGATTGCGCTATGATTGATGAAAATCGTCATAAACGTGCATTTTTGTAATTTGAGGAATTTTTTTCACTAAGTTATTAAAGAAAAATTAAAAGTTGGCATAAAGTTGTTTCATTAATTATCTTTTTATTTAAAAAAAAACGTTGGAACGTCATCCAAAAACAAATATCTATCAAAATATCTAATGGACTGATCTAACAAAAGTCAGATTTGAAATTTCGTGAAAAATGTTTAGCGCCATAAACAAAAGCAACATATTGACAGGAAGACAATTTTGGAAATCGGTTACAATACTTCTTCTTCTCCATATTCCTATGGGTGGGTTTAACCAAAGTTGAATTACCTCAAATCAATTTTTTTCTCGTTTCATTTCATAGCTTTGTGATCAATTGCTTTGTCAGAATTCCAAATAATTTTAGTTATGCAACGGACTTTAATCAAATAAATAAATAAATAAATAAAGCTTCGTCAGAATGGCTCATTTTCTACATTGAGTACGTTCTACGAATTTGACGAGCTCAGAGATATTATAATCCTAACCAATTTAATTATTTCACAGACGTAATTGCAGTCAACATTGCTTTGAGCAAAACCGGTACCTTCTGCAGTAAGGCAGTATCAAAAAAGTTATTTGATGGAGATATAGAGAACGTTGTTCATTTGGTAGAAAAATGTGCAGAGAAAGCTAATGTTGAAATAGACTTGCGCGATAAATATCGCATAGATTACGTTATAGTTTATGCTGGAGAAGGTAGGATATCATCAAACACATTAATTTGATAATTATCTGGTATATTTATGTTTAGTAATTTATAATAATCAACATAATAATTCCTTTAGGGAATGACCAAGGTCAACTAGATTTCTTTCTTGTTGAAAGAATTGATGGATCGAGAAAGGATTTATGCGCAGTTTACCCAGGTTTCGCGATTGTTGCCAGCAGTGGCATGAGAGTGAATTGCGAACCTGTGAGAAGATTCCACTCAAAAGTTAAAATTGAATCTCGTAAAAATGAAAACATCTACATCAGTGAAATTGAAGTTCATTCCATGGGTAAAAAGTTCATTCAACTCATATTCACTATTTTGTACTTCGTTTTTAATCTTTTTTGCAGATTCTGGGTTCCCAAACCAAAATACATTGATATATCGCGGTTGTTTTAATTCAAGTATATCAAATAGAGAAATCGAGACACCAAGCTGGAAATCATGTCAGCAAGAGTGCGTGAAGAGAAGCTACATATTTGTTGCGATAAAGGTGACACTGCTATTAACAATATTATTAAATACTAACTATATTAGATACCGTATAGACTTAGTACCACAAGCGCATCTTTGAACTATCTTGAACATACCTTCGGTGTGCCGCTTGGAAAACTCTAGGGTCGAAGGCTAAGAATTTAGTGGTTTGTATTAGATATCTGTTCGGTAAATTATAGGATTTCCCAGCTTTTGAAATTTGTTTCGGGATTTCCAAGTAATTTAACATCTTGTTTGATTATTACCCATGATAATAAAAAAAGATGGTCTTGTAAGTCTTCATTAATCCGTCAATAATATGCGATAATGAACTTGTTCTCTCTGATGTTGTTCTTTTCTCCATTTTTTTTAAATTGGTCGATACAACGCTAATACAGTTGCAGGCCAAAATTAGTTTAAAGTTACCATCAACTGGATAGTTTTGCTAACTTTGAGTGAAATTCATTTACATTTACTTCAAGACATATTTAAATTTTCTTAAGTATGGTAGTTTATGGAGAGGCATTGGTGTCCTTACAAAAGAATCATTCGCGAATGATATCTCATTTCCATTTTCATTTATTTATTCTTGAGATAATTTTGTAAAAAAACAGCGATGATACTCACTGGCGCACCCAAGGGTGTGATGATGGGGGTTCTAATCCCCCAAAAAATAATTGTATTAATTGATTTTAATTATCGATATTTAAAAAATATTATTAGCTCCCATATAATAAAACTCGTCAATAATATTTAAATACATGTAATATTCCATATTTTTTGCATTTTGTAGCAGGGCAGTATAGCAGTCCACTTATTATTGACTACTAATTAAATTATTAAATATGGTAAAACAGACGGCTCGACATTTCTGATTTTTTTTTGTAAAAAATCGCAAAATGCAATCAGAATGTGAGCAAGTTTTGAAGGAAGAAGGTAAATTTGTTTAAAAATTATATGCATACGTAATCTTAATTCAGTATAAAAATTAATATAAGGCCAACAAAATCATAGACAAAATATTGAACAAATAATTAATTTTCAAAATATTTTTGAGGTTCTCTTCAAGCAGATGTTAACGATGAATCTTTTAATGAACAGTCATAAGTAGAAACTTATGATATTCCGTTCATAGATTCTTTCTAAAAAGTTTACAGGAAAGAATTTCAAAACACAAATTCATTCTGATGGGATTCCAAAGAAAAAAAATCTCTGAAAAGATAAAAATTTAAAAAAAATGGTATTCAAACATCAAGCCCCCTTGAAAAAAATTTCTCAACGGCCGTCCGAAGGGAACATTGTTCCAGCTAATTAGACAACTATATAGAAACCATAAAAAAAAACCCTTGAAGGTTGGCCGAATGGGTTACGTTCCTGCATACGGCGGTAATGGCAACAGTTGTAATGTGTCGTGTTCGAAACCCAGCCTGCACTGCCGCAAGCGCCCTTGGGAAGGCGCGCTGTATAAATGGTTGACAAGAAGCGCCTCTGACGCTATGCATATGGCGCTATATAAATGAAGTACATTTACATATAGTGAATATAATTATCACGGTAAAAGTTATATTAAATATTCGCGCATGTTAAACATACATAATTGAACTTTTTACAGTTAAGATATTAATATAAAACATAAATACCTTCAAAGAAAATTAATGTCTGCAATGTAAAATATTGTTGAAAGGCTAAGAAAGTGTGTAGCTGTACCCAAATTGTGCCTTCAGAGCTTGAATTGCCAGCAAAATATTGCAACATAAAATGTGATGATTCCAGTGGATATTGTGGTGGAAGCGAGTGTTACTCTGTTTACCTCAGTTAGTCTATTACTCTGCTTACTGACCTGTATCAGTTATTATACACAAAAATATCCCTTAATAATTTATTAATCATTTTGTAGATTTGATTCTTTTTAAAAATATATTTAATTGCAGTTAAGCCAAAAATGCCTTATTACATGGGATGTGTGAAAACTCCTGTTGATTTTACAAAACGTGCTGTGAGTAGCGGCGATATGACAATTGGAAAATGCATGCATACCTGTGACTCAAAGGGATTTAGATTTGCTCATTTGCAGGCAGGTTTTCGGTATTCTGACAAACAAAATAATTTTGTTAATTTTAAGGGATTGTTAAGCCTTACGAAATATCTGCACAAAGTTTTAATTAGCATTGTTAGACTTTAAAAAAAAGATAACGTTTACAATTGAAGAATTCTCAATTTTGCATTTGCGGTCAAGATGATGACGAGGAATTTGACACTGTGGATGAAGAATTCTGTAACCTTAGATGCAGTGGAGATCCAAACTTTATTTGTGGCGGAGAACACTACGGCTCATTATTTCAACGTAAAACAGCTGTCCTTTCAAAGACATTTATTATTATTATTATTGAATTCATTTTAATTAAACTAGTTTGCTTGCAATTTTATGGTTTTTTGTGCGAGAACCAATGTTCAGAACTATTTCAATGTGCCGGCTCAATTGGGATGTACGGCAAATGTGATGGTCCTTGTAAACCAGGATTCTTTGGTGATCACTGTCTTGAACGAGGTCTTACATTTATTCGGTTACGCCATTTGCTGAGGTTTAACAATAATGTCAACAAATAATAACTACGTGGCAGAGCTATAAAGATATGATGCATATGAATGTAATGTCGTTTGATGAAAACATGATGCATATGAATGTAATGTCATTTGATGAAAACATGATGCATGAATTTACAATTTGTCCACGTCTTGCACAAAATTATTTGATTTACTGATTCAGTGTGTCTAATACATCTTTTGCAGATATTATTGAATGCAATTTCGAACCCTGTGACTTGCAATACTCAGTATGCGATCATGTCAATGGTTCTTATAGTTGCGATTGCAAACCTGGATTCGTCGATGGAGCGAGTGACAAATGTTTAGGTAATAATAATAATATGTAGTACTACTACTAATAATAATATGTAGTACTACTACTAATAATAATGTGTAGTATTACTTAATAATATGTAGTACTACTACTACTACTAATAATAATAATAATAATAATAATAATATGTAGTACTACTACTAATAATAATATGTAGTAATACTTAATAATATGTAGTACTACTACTACTACTACTATTAATAATAATAATAATAATAATAATATGTAGTACTACTACTAATAATAATATGTAGTATTACGTAATAATATGTAGTACTACTACTAATAATAATATGTAGTATTACGTAATAATATGTAGTACTACTAATAATAATAATATGTAGTACTACTACTAATAATAATATGTAGTATTACTTAATAATATGTAGTACTACTACTAATAATAATATGTAGTATTACATAATAATATGTAGTACTACTACTAATAATAATAATAATATGTAGTACTACTTGTGCATTATTAATGATGAATATAATTATAAAGGTATTAAATTTAGGATAAATTCAACGAATTGAAACCTTAAATTCAAAATAATTCCCAATATTAACTCAATAATTTTAAATCAAATTTGATGCAGTTATTAATTAAATATGAACAATAATATTGCTGTCATTAAACACAATTAATATTATTAGCAATGTTGCATGATAACTATAAATTAGGTTATAATCATCAATATTTATTACTATCGACATTATAAACGTGATTACTATTTAGATATTGATGAATGCCAATCTAACCTTTGTGATAACCAGTCCACAACATGTCTAAATTTGTATGGCTCTTATGTTTGCGATTGCAGGCCAGGATTCTATAAAGTGAAGGATAATATTTGCAAAAGTGATGACAATTTTATTTATTTTATCTCTGTTAAATATATCCATAGCTTAATAAGACTACTATGTCATTTTGAAATAATTTTGATTAATAACAGCATATGAATATTATTATTACATTTAAACTGCTTTAAATTTTTGGATGTCTATAAGAATTGGGAAGGCCTGCAAAGATAATTGACCCAAAATATTCTAATTACGTACTATTTATTATATGATTAAAGGCAATGAAACAGATCCTGACGAAGATATGATTCCAGAGCTTCTTGATCAACAAGATTTATTAACGATTCTCCTTATTGGTCTTTTGATATTTATTTTGGTATGCCTAACATTATTACTTGGGTTAGTTGATTAATGTTGTTTTAGTCGAAAATTTTGAATTCTGCTGTTTGGAAGTACTTAAAATTTATTAATTTCCAGTCGCAAAGTTTTGCTGGCATCACGCGGAAAGAAATAGTAACTTCTTGAACATGATATTAGTACAATTTATTGAAAAGTTGACACAAACATGGCGCCTCTGACGCTATGCAAATGGCGCATTACAAATTAACTATTATTATTATTATTATTATTAAATATATCTTACTATAATGTTACTTTTTAAGTAAGAAAATGTATTTCTAAACTCATTCTATAATACATGAATAACAATAATAAATATATTAATAATAAATGACTCCCGAAATAAACATATTTAAAACTGGTTCTCCGATATTTCTTTTAAATGTTGATGTTTCTTGCATCATTAGATTTCTAAGATGCTTATTTTAAATTAAAATTTTTGTCATCAAAAAATGAATTCATTCGTTTGCAATTTGTGACTTAAATTAATATTATGGGGGAGGGAGAAAGCAATTTAAATTAATTAGCAAAATAATAGACGGGCAAAATAAAGCATCTGAAATATTCTTTTCAGGAACGTCAAATCAGCTTTTGCTGTTTTTTTTTTTTGAAAAACGTTAAAACGTCATCCAGATATGTAAACATTGTTATCAGTCGAAATAGTTTATGGTTCTGCTCAAAGAACAGATTATATTTCTTCAATTATTAATGTATTGATTAGTAATTTGATATATTTTAAAGAAATAACTAAAGCATGCTCTCATTAAAACATGTCAGGAAATTATTTTTACGAAATAATTGATTTGCTCTTTCTTCTGCAAATACCTATGGGTGAGTTTGAACATAATAAATAGCAAAATTTACAAAGTTCAGTTTGATAAATTAGATGAGATAGGTAATTAATTAATTTAATGAAATTAAATCTCTTATTTGACTTTAAGTGAAGTTTCGCTTATCCCGCCTTTAATTATAAAGTACAAAAATTTTCATGTTTGTGATTAGATTCGTCAAATCGACTTAGCTTAGTTCTAACCAGTTTATATTCATTTGCAGATATAATTGCTGTAAACATAGCTATGGGCAAAACCGGTACCTATTGCGGTAAGCCAGCGTCAAGAAGATTATTCGACAGATATAAAGATAATGTTGTCCATTTGATAGACAAATGTGCAGAGAGAGCTAACATAGAAATTGATTTTGGTGAAAAATATCGCGTAGATTACGTTATAGTTTATGCTGGAGAAGGTGAGATGACAGCAAATACATTGATTTCATAATTATCAAGTATGTAAGTTTAAACAAGTAATACAAGTAATTTTAAATTACTCAGTAATATGATTGATTCTAGGGAATAGTCAAGGCCAACTAGATCTCTTTCTTGTTGATAGAATCGATGGATTGAGAAAAGATTTATGCGCAGTTTATCCAGGTTTTGTGAGTATTGCCAGCAGCGGCATGAGAGTGAATTGTGAGCCTGCAAAAATTGATCATTCGAAAGTTAAAGTTGAATCTCGTAAAAACGAAGGTCTTCACATTGTTGAGATAGAAGTTCATTCCATGGGTATCATTTTTCCTGCACTTGTATATGTAGATGAATGTTTATTAAGACCAATCGTTATATCGTGGATCGGATAACCGAGCATATCAATGAACTGGTTGAACGACTTATAAAAAGTTTTGCTTATAAATTTTACAAAAAATTCATCTTAAGGTTTTCCACTTTCAAAACGTTCCGAAGGTTATGTTTGCTATTGTTGGTAAATAAATATTTTCTTTTTTCAAAAAAGGGTTCGGATAACCAGAGCTCTATTGAATTGCATTTAATTTTATTAATTAATTTATTTAATTACCTAATTATTTGCACAGATGTAACATCACCCAATCAAAACATATTGATATATCGCGGTTGTTTTAGTTCAAAATTAAATGGAACGCTAGTGGATGTGTCAGACTGGAAGCTATGCCAGGAGGGATGCGTAACCAAATCTTTCGCGTTTGCTGCAATAAAAGTAATACCTTTTTACAATATAATTTATCGTGTAAATAATTTATCATGTTTTAGTTAGATTTTTTAAACTTAAAAATAAACAATTCAAAATATCATCACACTATTATTAAAATAATTTGTTAAGTCTAAATATTTTGGAAGAAGACTGCATCTCGTAACTCCAACATCGGAATATTCGCAAAAATGTGAAATCGAAGAGTGAATTATTCACATGTAAAAATGTGGCAACATTATTAGCCATAATTTAGCACAATTAACATGCACACAAATGAAGCTGAAAATTCATGCAAAAATTTTTTAATAGGATAACAAAGAATGTTTTTGCATTCATGCTTTGCTTCTAGAGCTTGAAGTATCAGCAAAATATTGTAATTTGATGTGTGATGATTATAAAGGATACTGTGGAGGCAAAGAAACTATTTCTGTTTATCTCGGTTGGTCATTGTTAAATCATTGGTCATCTTCAAAATATTAATAAAAATGTGTTTTTGTTAATTATATGTTTTTTGGCGGAAGCAAAACTTTAGTGGAAGTTAAATAAATAAATTAGTAAATTGAAAGTAATGTTAAGGTTAGGGAGAAGCAATAAAATCAAATAAAATTTTAAATAATAATCATCATAATACGATTCAGGATTTTACAATATTTAATTGTTATACATTAATAATTACATCACAGTTAGACCAAAATTACCGTATTACATGGGATGCAGGAAAACTACTGAAGAAATGTTTGAACATGTTGCAAGTCGTGGCAATATGACAATAGAAAAATGTTTACAAATTTGTGACTCAAAAGGAAATAGATTTGCAAATTTGCAGGCACTTCCTTTAATTTTTTTCATACCAAATTAAAGGCAATTTGTTAATTTGTTAATTAAAGATTAATTGTTAATTAAAAGTTGTTAATTAAAAATCAAAAAATTATTAATCAAAAAATGAAAATTGAAATTTATCGTGAAATATTTGCATTTATGAAACATTCAATGATCCTTTGTCAAACTATTAACTCTGCTTAATTGAAGAATGGGAGCTTATGTATGTGTGGACAAGATTACGATGATTTCGATCCAGTAAATGATGATCTATGCAATGTTAGATGCAGTGGAGATCCCAATTTCATTTGCGGTGGGAAAAATTACGGATCTTCTTTTCAACGTACAAATATTTTCTTTTTCATGGATAGCAATAATATTATTAAATTAATTAATAAGATACTCGAAACAGTTTGTCCGCAACTCTACGGTTTGATTTGTGACACTCCATGCTCGAATATATTCCAATGTGCCGGCTCTTTTGGCATGCATGGAAAATGTGATGGACAATGTAATCCAGGTTATATCGGTGATCACTGTCTTGAACGAGGTTATTTATTTTATCGCGCCATTTTTACCAATGTCATTAAATAAATTTCTCTCACTCACGAACATAGATATCAATATGTGAACTTGATTTTACTATTAAAAATTTAATATTGCTTAAAATATTTAAATAAAGATAATATTAATTAACTGTTTTCTTTAATCAAACTAGATATTACTGAATGCAATTTTGAACCTTGTGACTTACGAAGCTCGCAATGCAAATATTTGAATGGTTCTTATTCTTGTGATTGCAAACTCGGATTTGAGTACAGCAAGAATGCCTTGGAATGCTTAGGTGAGAATATTGTGAATAAATCTATTGGTCCACAATGTAATATAAAATAATGCAACGTAACATAACCTAAAGAAATGCAATGCAATGTAACGCAACATGTTGTGCGATGCAATAAAATATAACATTCACAGAATAATAGATTTGATAATTATATAAATTAAATTTGAAAAATAAGTGAAGGGCACGAGTATTTGGATTATTAGTTAAGATTTCTGCCCTGTAAAGTATATTCAAAATAAATGGGATTAATAACACAATCTTCATACATAGAGGTGATGAACCACTCCAAAGTTGTAAAACTGTCCATTTAGAGACACCGCTCCATATGCTCCAGACACTCCTCTCGCAATTTCGCATAAATAAATATAAATATGCTGTTACCAAATATATTTTATTTTAAAATACACTTTGCTTTCAAATATTATTATGAATTTAAAAAGATCACCGACTATTATGCGTAATTATAGGTAAGTATTATCATATTGTAAGTTATTATTATTAGTAGTATTGATTATTATTATTATATTATTATTGATTATTGATTATTGTGTTACTATTACTATTACTACTACTGCTTTAGATATTGATGAGTGCAAATCTAACCTTTGTGATAACCAGTCCTCAACGTGTCTAAATTTGTATGGCTCTTATGCTTGCAATTGCAAGCCAGGTTACTATAAAGTGAAGGAAAATATTTGCAAAAGTGATGATTTTAATTGTTAATTTTATTTATAAACGTGTGGGAATAGAGATTCGTTATGTTTATAAATATACTTACAAATGGTATTCTAATAATAATAATAATTCTAATAATAATATATTGCTCATTTCTATAGCAAATGCAATGCAAGCTTAGCACCAGAAGAGCATTTTGTTGACTATAGTTTTTGTTGTGGAGCCCCTTCCCAGTGGATGTTGGGGCTGGTGCAGGCTGATTTGCGAACACGACAGACGGTCGCAAACAGAGATGCAACTTTCTGAGCTGACTTGCATCAGTAATAAGATGGTCTAGAGGGGTATTCAACTGGCGGCCCGCCAAGGGGTGTGAAATGTCCCGCTTCTTAAATTCAACTCATTCTCGGCCTCACTCAAGTATCTTTCAATTCTTGAACACTAGAATACTGCGCTCCATTAAAGTACATTTTGCTGGCAAGCATTCCCCACAAGTTGTCGATGGGGGTTGAAGTCAGTAGAGCGAGTTGGCTGTTTCAAATCGCCCAAACTCCTGTAGTTAGTTACTAAACGCTAAAATAACTAATTCAAGTTAATTTAAAATGTTTGTTTTATGTAATTTATGTAGTTGGTAATTATTTAGTGGCTGTAGTGCGGTTAGTTCACTCTCTTCGTTAAATGAATAATATTTGTTCAATTAAGTAATAAAGTAAAAATCAGTTTGTATATTATGTAATTAGCAGTATGATGTGCACTCCTACTGATATATGACAACTAATGGTTTCAAAAAGATCTGGCTTTCGGTCACCGGGCATAAAATAATTCGCCCGTCAATAATTTAGTTGAATACTCCTGGCCTAGAGCCTGTATTTTAGGCTAAAAACCAACTAACTTAAGTTGGTTTATTTATTTGAAATCGCTCGTGTCATTTTGAGATGAGCACCAAATGAACAGAAATGACAATATTATGTTCGAAGGCAAAGAAAGAATCCGCAAAAGTATTTCAAAAGTGATGGTAGGACTACTTATTGGCCTTTTGACTGTTTTATTAGCTCTAACATTATACTTTGGGTTAGTTGATTGTTTTTATTCATGTTTTTTTTTTGTGTTTTGTTTGCCCAAACACAAAAAAAATCTTTTAACAAATCCAAGAAATATGATCAATCAAAGTAGCTATAATATAAGGTCAGTACTAAAGGACTGGCATTCTAAATTAACATTCAAGACGTTTTACTTAAATAATTTGAAAACATTTATTTGACCATTCACCAGTCCAAATGCCTTGAAACTAAAGCAAAAGATAGATGTCCGTGGCAAAACGTCTCTTGGGAAAAGAAAATCCACTAGAAAATCTGCCTTTTGAAAATATATTTAAGTTAAAATTGATACCGACTTGGTTAATGAATTAATTTACTGTAGTTATCGTAATGACACAATTTTCTAGAAAAATATTCTATGTAATACAGAAATCATATAAACCGTCATTATTAATGTAATATACAAGTTTTGTCTTGATTTTCCTTTATTTTGATGCTTTTATCATTTTAGTCTGACAATCATTAAATTATGATTTTTATATTCAAATAATCACTTGCTCACATTTTAATTAAGATTTGTCAATAGACACGAACATGGTTGCATTAATGCTTTATCTCCGTGGCTGAAAATTGTAATTAATTTGGGAAATCTTATTTCTATAGTTATATATACTGTATAGTCGTAGTTTGCAAACAATCCAGCCTTATTTGTATTTAAGCGTTTTAGTAAATATTTTAGTAAAACATGTTTTAGTCGCTGACGGCTAACGTTTAAAAAATAAAACAACTTGCTAAATCAAATATATGTAAAAGGTTATTTGCAGTGATATGGTTCCATGAATGCCCATTATTTGGAGTAATAATAAAGCTAAAAAGTGAATCTATATTTTGAAATGTAATTATCAGAAACAAACAAAGGAAATACTCCACATCACCAATTCTTCTAAAAGGATAAAAAAATTCCAACATCCAAACCGCAACAACAAATGTACTGCTTTCAAATGCATGTCTAAACATTAATTCGGAAATATTTCCAGTTTGAATAATTTGAACGAGATTGAGGTAATTTTATAAGTAATATAATTTCAGATTATTTTTAGTATTTTACCATGCACATTAAATTAATTTTATTACAAACTTTTAAGAGTTTTTCAATGTTCCATAGAAGCAGAAAACGTCATCAGAAAAGTAAACAAATAAATAGTTTCAATGTGACTGAAAGGGAGTTGAAGCTTTATGTATTTATGACATTAAATTCTCGAAGTTCAATCAAAATGAATTTCTGTGCTAATGATGGCGATGGGATTGGCAGAGGTTTAAATAAAATAATCAGGGTCATTTCCATTATACAAATATTTTCAAGTCAGTTCAAAAATCCACTGGCGAATAAAATATTTATTAATCTACATCTGAAATCTATGTCAAATGTTTTTCTTCAGAAATTAAAAATTCCTTTTATCGCATGAATATATGTTTTGTTACTGAAAAAGCAATCAACTTACAGATGTGGATGCTTTCAATGTGGCTCTGCATAAAAGTGGGAATTATTGTGATATAGCTGTGGCACCTGAACAGCTGTTTGACGGAAACAAAACTCACGTTGAAAGTATAACATTAAAATGTATACGGAATTCTTACGTAGACGTAGATTTGGAATCGAGTTACGACATCAGTTACATAGTGCTCTACGCAGGAGAAGGCATGCTTGTCTACAGACGTTTTTTATTCACATTTCTGATTATCTATTTCATTAAAGCAATCATAATCAAAATCACGTAATGAATAAATATGATTGCAATCATTTTATTTATGAATCAATTTAATGTATGCATACATATTGTTATAGAAAATTACCGGGGTCAGTTAGATTTCTTTCTTGTGTACCGAAAACGTGGCCCAATATATGATTTGTGTTCGCTGTATCCAAGAAAACAAGATCCTTCCAAAAGTGCTGAAGGCATGAGACTGAACTGCTACCCGACCACTAAATTGTTTCCAACAGTTAGAATCGATTCGGATAGAAATGATGGTTTATATATTGCTGAGATTGAAGTTCATACGTTTGGTATAATTTTTCATTCTCTAGCGTATTATCCACGTATGTGTACATTTTAAGAAACACCGTGTTTCAGGTTCAATAGCGCCTGATGAAAATGCTTTGAATTTTATCGGTTGTTATAAAGGGCCTCCTAAATATGAAGTCCCTTATGTCGATTTGGAAGCCTGTCGAAAGGAATGTATATTTTGGTTGTTTGTCATTTTTGCTAGGCAGGTGAGGAAGTAGAACGTCACTAATCTACGGTTTTACTCAACAACAACAACCAATTTTTTTAAATAAGATTACTTTAGAGCTATAAGATTTAGGCTTCTGTGAAATATGTCTGTCTTATGATAAAGCACAAGTTGTTTAGACCAATACCAACAAAATTATAAGATTTAGGCTTCTGTGAAATATGTCTGTCTTATGATAAAGCACAAGTTATTTAGACCAATACCAACAAAATTATTATTCAACGTGGCTGTACACAGATATGATGACTTTTATAATAGTTCCAAGCATTTGCTAAATAATGAATGGAAGAATTTAATAATGCTAATGACTTCTAAAGAACGACAGCTGTGCTTGCTTCATGAAGTTGCCATCAGAGAACGAAATAGCAGCCGAAAGTTGTGATTTTAAATGCGATATTGGCGTCGGATACTGTGGAGGCAGCGACAGTTATTCTGTTTTTCTAAGTACGCGTTCAGTGCCATATTGTGAAAATAATTAATATTATTATAATAATTTAAATAATATTTGTCAGGTCCTAATTCCTCCTGTCGGGATACTATCTTGTTTCGTCGTTAATGATCGAAAACCAACACGTTTTTCAAAATAAAAATGTATTGGAAGCCAAGAAATCAACAAAAACAATAAGCAGATCGCAACTATAGTACAATGATCGAAATTCAACGCACACCACTCGCACACTCGCTAATACAACTATCGTCTGCCNTAATAATTGTTCATTAACGTCCGTTGCATAGCTAGATGATTAGGACGGTGCTCCCGCAACGGGATTCGAATCCGTGCTGCCATCGTGAGAGGCGGAAGTCTTAACCATTAGACCATGCGGGAGCCACTCTGCCTGCCTTGCCGAGCGACGCCATATATATACTCCTAGGCTGCCACGCGCATTAACATGCAAAATACAGCCCATCATGCTGTCGCGCAGTCCCAGGCAGACGACTAAAGCACATCACACGGCCTCATCACGCACACACATCCCTCCGCGCATATAAACAAAATTTAAAAATGTCAGAACCCTGACAAATATTTTAATACAAATTTCATTTGTCATGAAAATTACTTTAAGAACTCTTGCTACTCGTTACAGTGATAGCTCCTCTACCCCACTATGTCGGATGTTTGCAAACGAGTAGGGATTACAAAAGTAAAGCCTCACTTGAAGGCAACATAACTGTAGCCAAATGTATTCAAACCTGCGATTTAAAAGGAGATTCTTATGCACTTTTAGAGGCAAAACTTGTTGATTTAACTATTTTATTACCCGGTTTAAATAATCAAGTTGAACATTTTTAATGAAGTAACATTGTAATTTTTGATAATTAAAACTAAAATTATTTACGTTCAAAGAACGGACGGTTTTGCATCTGCGAAAGCACCAATTTGGATTTTCAAAATCTGCCCTACTTTTTCCACATGGAATCGCACCATATAAGCTCTTGTACAAGTAAATGCTCTGGAGATCCAACCACTTCTTGCGGAGGTTTACAGAGTGCTTCGGTTTATAGAAGTAAGAATTAATTTTTAAAAGCATGGCATTGATTACTAAGTTATTCCCCTTTTTGAAGCTTGCACATTTAAGAGTTTCGAAATGCATGCCGTCATACCATGTAAAAATTTATTTAGGTAGGTTTCTTTGTTAAATTCGAGCCTTTTCATTTCATAAACACCATGTTCATATTTTCAGATGTCTTGATGATGTGTACGACATGTATGGGGAATGCGAAAGAGGCTGTGCGTCAGGATCATTTGGTCCTCACTGCTTCGAAAGGGGTTTAAAATATTCTGTAGTAATTTTTAAAAATTCACTATGTCAAACCGTTGTAAACAAAAAATACACAATTAATTTACGTAATTTTTAATCATTTATGGATGATTTTGAATTTGTATTTAGATATTGATGAATGTGAGCTTGAACCATGTGATTCACGATCTTCAACATGCAGAAATTTGAACGGTTCTTATGCTTGTGATTGCAAACCTGGATACGTAAAAGCAGCAAATGGTGCATGTTTAGGTGACGATTTATGTTTGAAAATTGTCATTTAATGAATAAATGTCGTTTATTTTTCTAAACTCTTAAAAGTCAAAACTTATTTAAATATCGCTGTCATCTTCAATTTTGATGGATTAATTTGACGTGTGAAACAAACGCTGGAAAAACATCAAAAGACCTGGCAATCATATTCTTATAATTTCCATTCAAATGCCTTTTTATCTTCTTAATCTCAATGTGAGGTCAGGTAATCCTGGCCTTTGATCATACTTACAATCACAGCCAAGTCATCAACAGTGGGTTTACATAAAGACAGATTTTAGTAATTACTACATTCCTATTTTTAAATGTACTTGGTCAAAATTGAACCTAAAAGGCATTTCCTAAAATTATTGTGAAAAAATTGTACCAATTTCTACAAATTTAAATTTGTCCGTTTTACATGGGTAGGTAAATAATGGGTAAGGGTTAGGGGCTAGTAAATGATTGCTAGTAATAGTTATTAGTAAATAATGTGTAGGTAAATGAAAGTTAATCAAATAGTTAATTGGAAACAAGTTGCATTTAGCATAACATTAACATAACAACATATACATGTTAATATATTAACAACATAACATGTTGTCATATTAACAACATAACATAACACAACATTAATTTATAGTGGTTTAAGTAGACTAATAGTAGTCTGTGATAAACCACTTTTATTTACTTCCCGAAGGCAAAGAAAAAACCCCCGCTAGAGGTCAAGCAGTTTTGTATCTCTTAATTGGCTTTCTTCTGCCTTCAATGATCCTTCTAGTTGCATATATCGTGTCAGTTGGTTTTTGTTATAATTGAGAATTTTAATTGGATTGATTGGCAAAGAATTATCTGTTCTATTGCAGTCGTCAAATAATAAGGAAATTTAAAGGCGCCACCGTTGGAATTGCTACCAAATAAGAATCCACGAAAACTTTTATGGAATTTAATTGGTTTCAATATTTTCAACGTTCGGATGAATAAAATTATTTTGTGTTCCGTTCAATTTTGTTATTATTAATAGTTTATTAAAGCAATTTTGAAGAACAGAAGGAAAAACAAAATATTAAAGAGCCGTTGTTGTTGTTTGTTAACTTGCTTCACATAACTGGGTTAGAACGGTGCTCCCACAAGTTGGGATCACTTACACGGCTTGCATTCAATTACTACACTCAACGATCAGCGAAATTGTTGCCAAAAATTTCAAGGGACATACAAATTCCAAATTCAGCAAAATCGATGCATTTTTCCAGAATCAACGAAGGATGAGAGAGGCTCAACAAACCTATCAATAAAACCTTTAAGGAATTTTAAAATCAATGAAAAACTTATAACCAAATGTCATCAATCAGCACACAAACACTCGAAGCTTCACCAACAGCTTTGGTGGAATCTTTTGGTTTCTCGTTACTTTGGTTGAAAACTATTCTTTAAAAGAGAATGAATGTTTTACAGTCGGTTGACACCTTTCGAAATATAAGGCTAAAAAAATCATCTAACTTCAAATGAGACCTGAGAAATGTTTCATTAATTATTACTATTACTAATGATTCAAATAATATTTGAATTTGATTATTATTGTTGAAAAAAAAGCTGGTAGCGCTTTAGCGCATTCCTAACGATGTTCGTATAAACGGAAAAGAATTCAAAACTGCTTGCACGGCTTGCTCGCCTAAAACAATCTCTCCACTCGCAGTTCCAGCTGAACTACAGCAGGGCTGGAAAGCTCTAAATATAGTCTTGAACACAGACGATGCTTGTTCTGGATCGCACCTTCCTCAAGAGCGATCTCAGAGTTATGCCATTTTCATCGCCATTTTTTCTCAAGCTACTTCTTTGGCTCTCTTCCGCTCATCTTCAAGAACAATGTGTCTCTTGCTATTTCTAAGCAACATGTATTTTAATTTTTCTAAACAAATATTTCTTATTTTCCTTCGTCGAGCTCTGAGCTGATTTCGGTGCACATGAAGAATGCGCCGTTACTTTGCGAGCCATTTTTGAAATTTTTACAGTTTGTTTTTATTTATCCTTATTTAAATTACTTACAAACTAAAATGGGAAGCCATGACGTTATAAAGTATGAAAGTCTACTGACATGGGATGTGGAGGCCAAAATAAATTCTTGAAATGAAAATTTGAAACAGTTTTAATAAATCATTATTCAGTAGGCAACGCATTGATGCGAAAACGTAATACTGGAAGACTGAAAGAAATTTAAGATAACTAATACTTAGAATACTTACATATTTAATACTTACAAAATTCATAATGTAAACTCGAATCAAATCTCTTCCATTTTACAAACAGCTCAGCACTTCAGTTTGCCATCGTTTGCATCATCATCCAAAATCCTTGAATGCATGCATTCATCGAGGTGAATGCAGCGTACGGCTGCATTATTAAACCTGAGTTCTCCCAGAAACTCCTTCGCTACATACCTCCGCCTTCCTTACAGCCGGTTGTTCGTTAATAAGCTGTGTTTGAAGGTAACGAAAACTTACATTCTAGGTTATCGTACTTTCTTGCATCGATTTCTTATTGGATTCAAATCAACAAAGCATTCATATCGGTTTTCATTTGTTCAGAAGTTTAATAAAGTGGGAAAGTTTTTGCTGATATTAATTTCAAATGCCTCGCTGCAAATATTTTAATCATGGGTCAATTCGATCATATTTTTGTAGAAATATGCATTTTGACGTAGCATTAATCACTTAATTAATGCAACTTTTTTTTATTTTCATCACATTGGATTATCTCAGAATAATGTTCGGCCAAAAAAGCACAAATTGCATCAATCAACAATTCTAAAATGCTCTCGGTTGTCTTTACATATTTTAAAGTTTTTGTACAAACAAGCATCGAATAAAATTACTCTTAACAGCTTCTTGATCACTGACAGACGACCGCTGTAAAAATCTCATTCGATCAGGAGAAATAGCCGACCCCGATCACAAAACTTCATCTGCAAAAAACCAACAAGAAGTTTTCATCGAACATGCCAAAGTCAAAAAAGGTCGGTGAAGTCGTCGAGGATGGAGGAGAACAGGAAGTTATCACCACGACCAGCACCACGACAACGAGTTCAGTTCTCAACGGAGCAGATGGCGAAGTGGTCGTTGTAAAGGAAAAAAAGAAGAAATCCTCCAAAACTGCTGAGGCTCCCGATGAGGAATCGGCAGTTAAAACGACAGTCGTCGAAGAAGTCGGCGGTAGCGTCGGTGAGGTCAAATCTGTAGTCAACACGGAGGCAGCCTCAGACGAAGTGTCGGTCGTTAAAGTCGCAGACGAAGAACCTCCAAGCGCAGTTGTAGTGACAACCTCGAGAAAATTTGAAGATGCCTCCCACTTCGAGAGCGAACTCGGGGTTCCGAAGGGCGTATCGGGAAGTTATTCGACAAGTTCTTCCTCTAAGGGCGGGGCTTCGGCGGAAGTTTTTGCAGGCCTTCTGGACACCGAGAGAAGTTCGGCTGTGAAAAAGGTCTTGGATACCTCCAACATCACTTCGCCTGGTCTCAGGATGCTTTACGACGTGAGTTTCGAATCTCTGTCAAAGCTCAAATTATTATACTTAGTCATTCAAATAATTTGAGTCGATAGGTAAGACTTTAAAAATGGAAAAATGTCAGAATAATGACCTTAATTCGATTCGAAAGTCCTTCGCTTGATTGCCTGTCCATTTGAGGATATCTCTTTTATTTACTCAAGATTATCATTTTAAGTTTCAATAATAAGAAGATGAATTGTTAATGAAGCCCTCTTTGCCTTCAAATGTAGTATTTCCACTCGTAAGTTAACACTGTAATACATATCTAACGAAGTAGCCTTACTAATTTTTTTCTCCAAAATACATAAACAAGCTAAATAACCAGAAATGTTGAAAACTACTCAAGTCTTTGAGTATTTTGAGTGGCATCAAAAACTGGTATGGATAAAACGGAAAGGACCCAAAGCTAAAAAATATAGAACTGCCTCTGAAGCCTGAATTAACAAATATAAGTTAAAAAGACATGCGAACGAACAATTAAAGCTCCATCGATGCGTCTTCAACGCCATGATTTGAATTTTTTAAATTATTCCAGTCACGAATCAAAGAGTTGGAAGACGAACTGGATTTGGAGAGAGCTTCGAGGATCAAGGTGAATTCTTCCATCTAACGATCGTCCCATATTTACTCACCAACGCATCGATCATCCACTCATTTTCATGTCATTGTAGTCGGAACGCCAAAGGAATGACCTTCAAAACGACCTGACCATTTTGTCCGACAGACTCGAGGAAAGCCACGAGGCACACAGAAGACAGGTACCCGCTTAAATTTAAATCACTTCTAGCGGTCGTTGTCAATGTTCCCACATTCCCTTTGATGTTCTTGCAGGCCGACGTGACCAGGAAACTGGAGATGGACGTGACCAAACTACAGAGGGAGTTGGAGGAATGTCATGGACAGAACGAATCTCAACTTTCGTCGTTTCGCAAGAAGCACCAGGAGGCCGTCAATCAACTCAATGACCAATTGGAGCAAGTCCAGAGAAGCAGGCAGAAGTAGGAAGAGTTTGCATGAAGGATAGCTTAAATTGTTATCGATATCGAGACCTGGAAAGAAAAAATTGTGGCAAAATAAAGCTTGCATATTACATCTCATGCAGTTCTACAGCAGAGTCTGCATGTATCATTGTTACGAATGACTTCCTGATAATCTTTCAACATCAAACCAGTCGCCATAGTTAAATGTCGATTAATATAGTTTAAATATTCGTAACTTGATGATTTGGTGGTTTTCAGAAGCGAGAAAGAAAAGAATCAATTCAAAACGGAAGCTGATGATCTCAAGAGCCAACTAGAACAAGCTAACAAGAATAAGGTAATGGTTAAATAGTGCATATTAATATATAACCATATCAATAGATGTCGTAATGTTACATGCATTAAACGACATTATTAATTTTCTTATTAGTTATACTCGGACAAGGTAGTGAAGCAGCTCGAATCTCAACTCAACGAGGTCAAAGGGCAGTTGGGCGAAGTGCATAGGGGGCTGACAGAAAGCCAGGCAGCACGAGCCCGACTGCAGGCCGACAACGGCGAGTTGATCAAGAGATTCGAAGAGACTGACGCTCAGCTTCAGCAGGCTGGAAAGGCGAAGTCTGCCGCATTGAAACAGATTGAAGAACTGAAGGTTATTATGTTTAGGTGACCTTATCGGAGTAGACAATCATCACAGTTAGAATAATAATAATAATAATAATAATAATAATAACAATGGAAATGCCAGTAACAACAATAATTGCCACGAATAATAGCGACGACGAAATTTATGACAAAACAAGTTAATGTAACTGAAGTAATAACTGCTTACACTCATCAATTCTGCATTCGTCGACATTCTCACTTCTCCGCCAGCAACGAGATCAATCGTCATCACTATTATCACGTCAGAACCAGGCATGGTTTACCAAAACCACCAGGCATCATCAACCATCGTAATCAACATTAACATAATCAATGAACCAGCTTGCCATGGATGACGAAGCAGCTGTTCGTTCGAAGCTGATTTCTGACAACAGAGTCCTCCAGGCTAACTTGGAACAGCTCCGCGACCAACTCGACGAAGAGTTACATTTCAAAGAAGAACTCCAAAGACAGTTGTCAAAAGTGGCGTCCGAGGCCTCATCTTGGAAGCAGAAATTTGAGAATGGAGAAGGTAACATCAGGCCTGAGGAAGTCGAAGAACTCAAGAAGAAGCTGGCTGCCAGGTTCTTATCATTGACACTTGATATCTTAAGAATCACTACTGCAATGGCTATCAAACTAAACACTATTGTATTACAAGTTTATTCATCATAATCGATAGGATTCAAGATAGCGAGGCTCAGTTGGAGGCAGTAGTAAGCAAGGCAGTCAGTCTCGAGAAAGCGAAAAGCAGGCTTGTTTTGGAAAACCAAACTTTGCAGGCCGACCTGGAAAAGGTTGTTATTATAGAAATACTCAAGCTAAATATGAATCAAATAACGATGATAATTTAATAACTACAATTATAATGTCATCATCCAATGGCAGCTACAAGCCATACACGCTCAGAACGAGAAGAGACAAAGGCAGTTTGATAAGACCCTAGAGGAGTGGAAAAAGAAAGTTCATGATCAACAAATGGAATTGGAAAGCTTCCAGAAAGAAGCCAGAAACAGTGCCGCAGAGGCGTACAAAGTCAGGTCCCAGTTGGAGGAAGTTCAAGAGGTCGTCGATGGACTGAAGAGAGAAAACAAGAACCTCTCTGGTAAGCGGAGGTGATGAATATTACTTAATTTATCTAAAACCTATCCAATTTACCACACACCAGAGGAAATCTTCGAGCTGACAGATCAACTCGGCCAAGCCAACCACCGCTTCACGGAGCTGGAAAAGTTGTCGAAACGCATCGAGGCCGAAAGAGACGAGCTGCATGCAACTCTCGAGGAAGCAGAAAAAGCCCTGGAGAAAGAGGAGGGCAAACTCCAACAAAGCCTGCAGGAAGTGGCCAGTCTCAAGGAAGAAACCACCAGGAAGCTGGCTGAGAAGGAAGAAGAATTCGAAGTAGTTTGGTGAGGAAGAATAGACACGCCAGTAAAAGTTGATAATAGCTTGAATAACATTGAAATAATAATAATAATGATAAACTAATTAAACATAGTTCAATGTAACTAAGTAACCAATTTCTTTAATAAAATGTCCACAGTCATCTCACGAGATATACAAATGTAAATGCATCCAACAAAAACCACAAATCCCAACGTTAATCGATCAGTGTAGCAACTATTCTTAGTTATAAAAATGCTTCTTTTTGTGTCCAGCAAAAACCAGCAAAGACTTATCGACACCCTCCAGGTTGACCTTGAGACTGAGGTGAGGCACAAAATTGAAGCCCTGAAGAACAAAAAGAAGCTAGAACAGGCCATTAGTGATCTCGAGGGGGCTGTCGAAGCCGCCAACAGGGCAAAGGTCGAGGTAGGTATCCTGGATCCACAACTTTGTGATGTTGAATACAATAACGTTAATGACTGAATATGCAGTATGGATGATGATCTGAAGACTGGCAACTATGCAACCAAATGTTATCAGCAAAATACGCCAACAGTATTCGATGAATTAACATAACGGATCATCATAATTATGACCACTTCCAGGTGGAAAAGAACTTCAAGCGCTTCCAACAGCAGACGTTAGATGTCCAGAGACTGCTTGAAGAGGAACAGAGGCAAAAGAACATCGCCGTCAAGGACGCTGCACTGGCTGAAAAGAGGGTACCGATATAAATAGTACATAAATATATACGACTATGCGCATTACTAATTATATGTAGATCTAAATAATAATTACAACAGTCATAATAAAGCATAACATAGCAGGCTTTATAATGATATTCAATGACTCAATAAACTCTATCATTGGTTTTCAGATCGTGCAGTTGGCTGCTGAACTGGAAGAAGTCAAGTCTCAACTCGAAGTCTTCGAAAGGAACAAGAGAATCCAGGACGGGGAGATCCAAAAGATGACTGACCTAGCCAATGAACTCCAGACGAACAACTCTCAATTGGCGGGAACCAAGAAGAAGTTGGAGCTTGACATTCAATCAATACATGTTGGTTAAAATTATTTATGATTTACTGGGTTTTCTTCTATTACTAACTAAGAATGGGCGACAAGCAGTGTTTTACAAAGACACAATCCCATAATGAAGCACATATAAGTATCGGTCATTAGATTTTATATTTTGTAATGTTATACATCGTCCCCTCCATCGCTAGTCTGACCTCGAAGACAGAACAAACGCTCTGAAATTGGCAGAGGATCACTGTCGCAAGGCCGTCAACGACGCCGCCAAAGTAGCCGACGAACTCAGGCAGGAACAGGATCACTCCCTGCAGATTGAAAAACTGAGGAAGGCTCTTGAAGGACAGGTGATTGATGTGAACGGATAAATTGATTGATTGAGAAAATAGCTGACTGGATTAAATAAATTGACGAATGGGTGGAGCGAATTCAATAGGCAGAAAAAAAGTTTTCGAACGATTGGTTGGATTTTTCCAGGTGAAAGAACTCCAAAGACGCCTTGACGAAGTCGAGGCTGCCGCTCTACAAGGTGGAAAAAAACAAATCCAGGCATTGGAACAGAGGCTGTCTGAGGCCGAGAAAGAGATCGAAAAGGAGCAACAGAGACACTCAGAGACCCAGAAGATCATAAGGAAGCAGGAAAGGAGGTTTGTGCTTGGAATGTTTTGCGAACGACAAATGTATAATGCATAGCAGTAATTAGCACGGGGTTATGGTTAGGGTTATTTCGACAAATTGTAAACATTAAATTCAACTCTCAAAACTTCAGAATCCAAGAGCTCCACTTCCAACTTGACGAGAGTCAAAAAGAGCAGGAGAAGTTGAACTCTCTAGCAGAGAAGCTCCAGGTCAAAGTTCAAGGTTACAAGAAACAGGCCGTCGAGGCGGTTAGCGATACATCTTAATTGTGAAGAATATTATTAAGTGTTTATTTAATCAGTTAATATTATTATTATTATTATTATTATTATTATTATTATTATCGTTATCATCATCATCATTATGGTTGTTATTGTTATTATTTTTTCATAAAGTTGATTTTTTGTAGGAGGAGATCGCAGCACTGAACGTGGCCAAGTATAGGAAGTTGCAGCAAGAACTGGAAGAATCAGAAGCTAGAGCTGAAATAGCGGAGAGTCTTGCAGGACAATATCGGTCCAAGACGAGGAGTTCGATATCAAGGGCTGAATCGGTCTGAATTATTTCATGTCAATTATTAATAAATAAGAATTAATTTGAAATATTTTAAATCGTTCAGTCGCAAATTATGATGACATAAAAGCCTTTCGTCTCAGCAATTTGGTTAATAATTAATAATATTGTTCATAATTGAAAATAATTTAAACTGGTAATCGAAAAGGTTAATATCATTACAGCTGAATTATGCGAATCAGCTTGCAGCAACGCCGTCCGTCCAGATCCAGTCCTTACCTGGAATGACAGTCAAGACGACTCGCTACTTGGAGACAAGATCCGATCTCCAGTGATCCGCCATTAAGCCCGCCCCACTCAACTTTTAATAGGTGAATTAGCCTGAGTCCTCTTACGTGTAATTTGTTTGTTATTTATTTGCCTATTAAATTTTTGTAGCAATAATAATATAATACCATAATGCCTCGGACTAAGCCTTGCCAGACGAATCAATACAACAGTTTATTAGTCTTCTTCTAAGAGATAAATTCTTATTTCGAACTTTAATGTACAAACTGCAGGTTTCAGAAGATGAATGTTACCACATCAGCAGCCGAGCAGACACTATTTCTACCTAATGAGGCTTAGAGCAGTTGGAGCAAATTAATAGCGATAATTTAATGTTATTCATTTTCATCGTCGTTGTTTTACCCGGCAACTGGTCTAATTCTTCCGGTATGCGAATCGTAGCGAGATTCGAGTTGGTTCTCCTTTACCGTCCATCCTCTCTGCTTTTTCGTTTATTTTCTCAATTCAGTTATTTGAGGTTCAATTTTTTGCCAAGAGAAGACATAAACTCGAGTTCAGACTGCTGATGACTTATTACGACTAATTAGCACTTTAAATGGACAAAATTATTAAACGAAATCAATAAACCAAACATGACGTTATGTACAGCTTGAACATTTCTACCAAATTACTAGAAAATCCACAACATTTACAAACATTTACAAAAGCCTTGACACCGAAAAGAAGCATGTTGTCAGTAATGACAAAATTCAATGAGTAAAATTCAAAATCTTTTGTGAAGTGGCCAAATCTCATCCTTTCTCGACACTTGGAGTCATGATGACGCTGCAAGGAGCATGCAATGATTCCCAGTTATTTATAAAATGTCATTAATGACTTTTTAACACTTGACGTGTTTCTTTTTAGAATGTCACCGCTCTGATTTGTTATTTGCGAGCACCTCACATTCACCTGTCATACAACACCTGCTGAAATAGTGAATGATGACCTCCCTAGCAATTCATTTTAGGCAATTACCAATGCTAGCATTGGTGAATTTCTAATTAAACATGATTCTTAAATAAATATTAACTAACTGGAGTCACTTTCTTTCCTAACACTATTCTATCATCGGCTTCTCTCGTACAAAGCTCTTCCTAGTTTAGAACACACCACACAATGTCAGAACACCACACAATGTCAGAACATCACACAATGTCAGAGCACCAAACAATGTCAGAATGTCACCATACAGTGTCCGAGCATTACACAAGACGAACCTCTTTTCCATTGGCTGTTTCTTGGCGTTGTTAATGTTGAGCTTCTCATTGAAGCAGAAGGCAAAGTCCGGATCGAAAGGCAATCCCTTGAGTTTGAGTGTAGTGATGGTCTCGTTGTACTGAATCCCCTTCAACAGGCTCTTTATTCCCTCCTTGGAAATCACAAGAAACGAAATTGAACTTTTTTTTATAATTCCGAGATGACTAAGCGGTATTAAGGTCAACATTAAGACGATTAACCCAACTTAACCCAACTTAACCCAGCTTATCAGACAAACTATCACAAATCCTCAACAACATCACCATGGTTATTCTGGAATTTGCAGACAGGCTGAGTGAAGAAAGGGCTTGAAAGTCCTTCATTCCACGGGCGAGAATGGCACAGCACACATCGTCCAGTATGTTTGCCGAGAGGTTCAAATTCTCGAGGGTTGAATTGAAGCGAAGGGCGATATTGAACATCCGAATGGCTCCGTGTCCGAGAAGATTAAGGCGCAGGTTGAGTCCCTTGAGGGATTTGTTGGACTTGAGGCCTTGAGCTATTGCCATGCCCCCCTCTGAGTGGATCTTGTTATCGCAGAGGTCAAGGAAAGTCAATGAGGTGTCATCCCTCAGAAACCTGGAATCGTGCAACAAATTTGGCATGTATTTGACGAGTGAAAATCCTGGCAAGTCGACGTTATTAATGCAAAAATATCGAGCATCGATACAATGTCTTGGAGGTATTTTGCAATATTTAAAACGCATTTAAAATAATCGTTCCTATCATAAATCTGTAACCAGCACTATTACAATTTGTATCAACTTGTGCTTTGAAAGAAAGCACCAACTTGCCAATGAGTCTCGCTCCATCATCCGAGATGTTGTTGTGGGCAAGACACAAAGCGTTAAGAGAGCACCAGCTGGCAAGACTGGTAGTGAGGATAAAGACTTTGCCATCGTTGATTCTACTGTGACTTATCGTCAGAGATCTGAGAGAAGTAGCGCTCTTCATCATGCCGCAGAGGCTCTGGCAGTCTTGTGTGGTGCAGTAGAACATGGTCCAGTCGAAATTAAGACCGCAGTTGTTCACTCCATACCTTATTGACAGCTCCTTTAGTGAGGCGAAGAATTACTCAATATCTTCAAAAGACCATTTTTTTTTATAATGCGATTCTCAAAACTCTACATCATACCTCTCATCCTCACGACTGATTCATAGTGACAAATATTAACCTCCAATTCAGTGAAATATTCTCCCAACGCCTCAAGATCCAGGTGGTTATAATGGAATTCAGCCTTCTTCCCCTGATCATCATACTGCACCTGATCCTCTCCAGTACCTACCTTAATCACCGGTATCATCAACTGGTCTAACGTCAGCCTGACGACAAATCTGAAGTATTTTTATTTAAAAACAACCTTCCAAATTGTAAATAAAAATAAATAAAACTCGATATGAAAATGAATTATTATGGAAGTGCATCCAGCACCCATCCATCCGTCCACCCACCCACCGACCGATCCATACACCCGTTCATTTAATCAACAACGCAAACTATGGCATACTTTCCCCCCATCGAAACATCCTCCAATAGTTTGCCAAAGTCGTCCGAGAGAGGCACAAATTGCATATGCGATCTTGAAGGTAGGTTTCAAAAAACAGTCTCCTGTAACTGTCCCCATACTCAGCCATATCCACCATCTTGAAAGCTTCAGTGCCAAAATAATGTTCACTCCTGCAGATAAATAAATGTGCATGGCCGGTCAACAAACGGAGTCCATGTTCGATGTGAGAGGCAATGTCCACAAATGTTGTAATTTTATTTGAATTGTTACTGAATGAGGGTTTTCCATAAATAAACGTTGGAAGGAGCCCAATTGTGCATTCTGGCCCAACGCAAATTGTCTAAAACTGTTGGAGATTACATTGGAAATATTTAAAGCACGAATGTGTCAGTGAATCTCCTTGTTTCGTGTTAAATTTTATTGTCCGATCATGAAAAATTATTATTATCTATATACTCTAGGCCAGGGTCGCCGAGAGAGGGAGACAAGTGGCCAGGGGCCCGCCCTGGTTTTAAAATAGTACAATCATGATTTTTTTTGCTTTTCCTTTACCAAATTGATATAACATAGGAGCCCGAAATTTCTGTCTGGGGCCCAAACTTTAAGCCCATCCTCTTGAAAACCGGCACACCATTACAACCTGTTCTTCCAATATCCCTCGGCCTCGATTCTGCCCGCCACTATAGAGAGAGGCAGATCACAGCTGAGATGCTGGATGATGTAGTTCTGTTCTTTGGTGGTCAACAAGTTCAAATCTATGGGATCAGCTGAAACGGGAAGATTCAAAGTTAAGAAATGGTTAATTAAATGTACTGATCCTAACTAATCACCACCAAGTCCTCCAATTCCTAATCACAACTCCACATATTTATGGCGAATGTTATCCTAATGATTGACGCTCAGAATGTGTCCTCAGTTAGCAATTCATGTGAAATAATAGATGGACGGATAACAATGACATTGACAAACTGTAAGTAATAACATAAGAAAAAAATTACATCAAACACGAACTGCTAAAAGAGGCTGCTATGGCCTTGAGTGACATCTCATGGAGGCTCTGAACGTATTTGAGGTTGTAGGGCAAGACCTCGGCCACCCCTCTTCGAGTTTTTAATATAGGACGATGAAGACCCACTTCGATCAAGACGGTGCTTGATTCTGTTATGCTTTCTTTCAAATCCTCACTGCTTGCCTCATCTTCTAAAAAGCCCTTGAAAAGTCATTGACATGAGATTAAATTATTTTTCAGAACTTTTATTAAGGAGTAAAATTAGGTAATTAGTTTAAGTTGTTTTCATCAAGCTTGTAACTTCTCCAGCTGCTGCTCATATCATATGCATCAAGTAACTAACTCAATTATAAAGCTGAAACAACTACAGAAATCCAATCCATCACTTTGTAATCTTCTTCCTCTTCGTCTTCTTCGTCATAATCCTGGTTATCTTCCTCTTCATCATCGTAAGATATGGTTTTATTAATGGAGGGTTCCATGCCAAGGTTGTTTCTTAAGTTGAAGAAACAATAAGCCACAACAAACCGCCAAGATTCTGGTTACAATTAATATATTCCAGATGGTAAATTTTATTTTAAGAAACAATAATAAGTCTCAATAAACGTCTAAAAGTTGATTTTCTATCGGGAAACCTCCAACTCGATAATTTCGAAAGAAGCTTTCAAACACATCCAGCACGCAAAACGAACCAGACGAAAGCAATTTAACTTCAAATTGCAGCCGAACAAGAAAGTTTTATTAATTTTTATGTCGCTTGCTAATCATTTAATAAAACTATTATTTAAAAAACAATAGGCTTAAAGGGTAAATATAATATTTAAATACTTTTCACATTTTAAAATGCACAAAATTTAGATTAAAATGTTTGTAAGTTACCCAAATTAATTTTGTATTACAATTAATGTTTCGAAATAATAACAATCGCGGGAATTTCGATAAAAGTAAGTTTTGTTTACTTTCATTACTTATAACCTGACCGATATCGGCTCTCGACCAGAATCGTCTGCGTTTGAGGAAGTTAACTATTTCATTTGTTAGTTGTTATTTATTAATTTCTTTTCATTTAAGTAGACGTTTATCGTAATTGGTGAGCCAACGCTTGTGTTTAAGTGTTAAATTGGTACTTATTCTAAATTGTTGTTTTGACAGATCATTAACTTCTGTGATAAACCTGGATGGATTGGTCTGAGGGTGAATTAAAAGAACGACATTTTGAAATTTTGCCTCAATTACTTGTATCCTTACATTAAACAAATGAACATTTATAATGTACCAAAGCAGTTTGATAGTATTTTCAATACTGTTTCATCTGTGATTTCTGTGGTACATAGTTAATAACTTGACCACTGCTTAAACCTTGACTAATTGTATTGATGACCAATAGACTGCCCTGAATACAAGAAAAAATGCCAACAGTTAGTTGTCCACTTACTATGTCTTCTTACTGATTTTTAACATGCAATGAATGATTTGATTTGGCGTGACTGGTTAGGCTCACTTAACGAGCTTAGTTTTTCACTTTTTCAGAAGCACTGGAACTTGTTTTCTCGTCGATCGTTCCAATGGTCAGAGTGGAATGCTTAGAAGAGGTCATATTCTCCGAGTTCTGTCACCTGGTGGGAAATATTGCCAGTTGTTTTTGGGAATTTGATCTTTAATTTCAGATGAGTTTTCCTATTTGTTTCTTAAATGTTTAAAACATTTTTATTATTTAATGCTTGTTTGTGTTGCGTTTATAATTTAATGCTCGTGAAAGTGACTGTAAAAGTTTGTCGTTCGAACTTGGAATTTCAGACAGCAGATTATTACTGCGAGCTGATCAGTTCCACGGAGAGGTTGGTCGTGTCAAATGGCAACGAGGATGAAGACATCACAAGTCAAGTGGGGAATCTCATAGAAGTAGGAAACGATGTCTCAAAGTTGTGCTGAAATATTTAAATAAATAATTAATTAATTATTATATTGTTATTAATTATTATTAAATATTTATTAATTAATATTTCTCTAATTATTAATTAATAATAGGTTGTTGTTTTTTATTAATATTAATATTTACAAATTAATTATTATTATTAATATCATTGTATATAATTAACTAATTATATTATATTATTTTAATTATTTTCATAGTCACAGTGTAACTAAATAGCAGTAGTCATCAAAAATTTGATTTTCAGTCGTCACGATAGATAAATATTATTTGCTATTAATATTATTTTTATAATTTGAAATTATGTTTAATGATTTTTCCAACTGAATCAGGCATGCCTTGAAGTTCTTCAGAGTGTTTGGAGTTGCTTGGAGTACCTGACCTCGGTCGTCGGCGAACTTCGGGCCTCGGGGGTCAAGTCTCTCGCGACGGGGGCCCTGGTCATCGTCGAGGGAACTTACAAGCACTGCCAGGTAATGGTGACGATTTAGTCGGTTTTGGTTTTATTGGCGGGTCGGCATTTCTCGACGATTCAAGGTCGTTCGGTGATCGGTATTTTCATAATTTCAATAATTATCGTAAAACGAACGATTAATTATTATTATATAATAATTATTTTTATAATAATCGTTATTATTTTTATAAACATTTTTATTATCATAATATTTTTTACAATATAATTTAATTATAAATTATTATAATAATCGTTATTATGAAAATAATTTTGTTTATATTTTATAAAAATAATTATTATAAAAAATAATCGTTCATTTTTACGATAATTATTATGGCTTTTCACCCCGTTGCCATAAATTTTCGTCGTTCCTGTCAACGAAGGAGAGTCCCTCTGCCTATGGAACGATGTTCGGCCCCCTGTCCGCAGTGTTGTCGGAAATGTTCAAGAAGTCTTTTGCCCTTCATTCCGTGAGCTTACACCGACGAGGACGGTCGTAGCAGTGATGATGATGATCGTTGTCATTATTTTAGGGATTGCTGAGACTGGTCGAAGAGATGCCGTTCGGAACAGAGGAAGAAGAGGAAAGGAATAACGACATGGAAATTCTTGCTTATGGTAATATCACGGACAGTGACGATACTTCAGTCTTAAATGTGTTTGGCATCTCATCGTTGGTTGACAGTGACAAACAAGTCTGCCCTTCTCTGTGACCTCGTCTCAAAGATCGACAGGAATGCTACCATAGGTCCTTGGAAGTTCATATTTAGGTAGGTCTGCTTTTCATACAAGCATATCTACCTCATCATCATCATCATCATCATCATCATTGTGACGTTAACAGAATGTGTAGCAATCTCAATCTAGAGGCCATGATAGATTCTAATGTCATCATCACAACCCTCCTCAAACAGATTACATCTATGTTGGAAGACTTACAGGTTGTTGTTGTTGTTGTTGTTGTTGTCTACCAGCTGATTGACTTGCTTCTTGAACCCAGGACATACGTTGCTCGGAAAATGAAAGTAACGGCTCGAGAGAAGAGGTAAAGAGGTCCTCCAGGTTCGTCGAGTTCCTCTTCAGGATCCTCGGCTTCGTGGTCGAAAAGTGCCGACGGTCGGTCGGAGGATTGGCGGAAGAATTGGCAGAGTTCGTCTTTAGGACAAAAGAGTTGAGTGAAACTTTGGTTTTAATCGCGAGGAATTTTTTGGTCAATATCGTTGGCATATTCCTCTATGACGACCATCACGGCAGTCGCTGTATCATCCTTTTCACCTTTCGTGAAGCATCTCCATCTTAGAAGTGCAGGATCTTCAGTTCGGGGATCGAGCTCTGGTCCAGGACCTGAGACGCTCCATCTCTGTGGCAACAGATTCGCTCGTCGGGTTGCTAGCAGACAGTCACGAGTTCCTGATGACGATGACGTGCGATGACAAAGGACGTTTCGGTGAGGACGATACCGTCGTCGTTATCGTCGAGTTTGTTGCAGTTCTGCTGCAACCATGATTTACTTTTAATTATTGTGCTGTCGATTATTAATCGATGTTGTCGATTATTGTGATGTTGTCGATTATTAATCGATGTTGTCGATTATTGTGATGTTGTTATTATTACTAGACCATTTTAGTTCATGTTATAAATATCATTTTAGCCTGTTTAACGCTAAAATAATTTGATTTTGCAATAGTTTCTGGAGTCTCTCAGAACTCGAGTTTCACATTGCCTTGTTGTCCATTTTACAGGAAGCAGAGAGGCATTCAAGAGGCTCTCGGTTCTCCTGATAGTTCTGAGACGTGCCGAGTCGGTCAACGTCGGTCAGTGTCGCATTGTGTTGTTATTGTTTCGTCGTTTTCACGATGGCCTGTTGTCGAAGTGTGCCCGTTATTGTGATATCTTTACTCATTTAATCCCTCGCACAATGAAGTCGCTAATGATTACAATTCGGAAAACAAAGTTAATACAACGTCAGAATACTCTGACAAAAAGGAAAATGAATGAACTAGATTATTATTTGTATCACTGCTGTTACCTCTGTTGATTGTCATTGGCATTAATTGGCTCGTCATTGCAGCCAGGTGGTCTGCGGATGCTTCCGGGACGAACGAGGTCCTGACCGACTGCACCCTCGTCAGACTGGTCTTCAAGCGGATCGAGCAATGTGGGTGCACCAGGGTCGAGCGGGATGATGGCGATCTAAACCCTTGTAATTTTTATGTCAGGTGGCACCCTCGCGATGGAACCGCTGTCCGTTGCCCATTGTGCAGAGTCTCCCAGACCATTCCAGTGAGTTGTCGTGCCATGGTGATCGCTATGGTGATCATGAAGTAATGGTCGACCCTTTGCAGGACCTTGACCCTTTACGAAGAAGCTCTGAGGTCGATCGGTGCGTACGTCGTCAAGCTTCACGAGAGGCATTTTCCAGAAATTGTGAGTGATGATGATTATAATTCGAGATGATGATTTATGAGAGCAAGAGGGTGGAACGATTTTAAGCGCAACAAGTTTTATTACAATGGTCATGATTTTACAAACAAGGGTTGCGATGGCTTAACATTTTAGCCTTTTCTGTTGTTATTATTTACTCATTACAATGAATGCTGCCATTTACAATCCATTTACAATTTGCAGGAAGAAATTCTACTGGAAAATCTGTTCCATACTCACTTTTTCAATTCTCTAATGGCCTCGGACCTGTGGCTCTTCCTGGCCAGGTAAGCATGACAATCGATGGTGCTTGGTGAAACGCCATGACTGCGCGTCGTAAATGAAGATGCGACGATGCGATATCGTACGACGAAGTTGTGGAATGTTCTCTCATGATGCTCACCTCTGTTGAAATGGAAAGTGTCTTGTGTGCTTTTCTTCGCTTGTATTTATTGACTTCAAATTGAGGACACTTAATAACATGCACGGCAAGTGCAATATCAATAATAGCAAAATACGTACGATGCTCTGTCAAAGGATCTCTCCGGACAAGATCCGATGGCAGCACTTCTCGACCCTCCTCGATTTATTGGAGAGGTTCCAACAAGTTCAAGGCGACAGCCTCCAGACAAAACAAAAGAAGGTGATGAGAGGCGAAACGGGCAGAGATTGTTGTAAGATCAACACATTGCCAGGATGGGGAAGATACTGAGGCTGATTGTCAAGAGGATGTTCTGCCTATTGCCAACTGTTCAGCAGGTTTGCTTTGCAGTGGCAGCTGTCCAATGGCTTTTTAATTGGCCTGTAATGCTTGACTAAACTTCTACTTTGCAGGTTGCAGTGTTTGAAGCCCATCCAATCATGTGGATGATTGCTCCTCCTCCCAGATGTCCTGAGATGACGAGTATTTCCAACCGCAAGATCCGTGACTGCATGTCCGATCTTTCTCTGTCGCTCGACGTCGTGTCGGCGACCAAGTCTTCGAGAGACTTGTATTTATTGGTTAGCATGAATTAATAATTTCAGTATCTTGGCCGAGGTTTTATTTCTGACACTTTCAATGACAGTTGAATCATTTAGTCTCTTTGACCAACATGGTTAAACATGTGGATGCTCTCGACTTAAACGCCCTGGTGAACTTGAAATTAAACCTGGAGAAGCTCGTCCGAGCGATGCTGTGTTCCGTGAGGTCGGAGTTTGAAGTTCGCAACAGGGTCGTCTCCTTAGCCCTGTCCATCTTTTTGGGGCTGGTAGCGACGATTACGACCACTAACTGCGCGCAGCCATCCTCGGTCCAAACCTCCTACGAGGACTTGACCCGAACGGTTGGTTTATCCTTGATTAGGGGTCATGCAGAGCTCTTTTGTGCTATCGTCGTCATTCACTCTGAGGACATTTTGAATGATTAAGTGCATGTTTTGCTATTGATATTAGCTTCAGCTCGTGATCAGATCCACCAAAGATGAATCGATGAATGATCGAACTCGAGGTCATTTGTGCTTTGCCTTCTGCCCTTTCATCGAGTCTCTGTCAGAGGTCAAGTTCGTCCACAAGGTGGGCTGATTTAATGATGGCTATTATGATAAATTTTACCAGTGAAATAATATTTTAATTTTTGACCAATAGGACACGGGGCCAGTCAGAATTGCCCTCCAATCAATTGCAGGACTTACGACCCTCTGCTCAGCTGTCGGTCAGCCTTTCATCAGAGAACACTTACTGCAAGTTTTTGCAGATTTTCTACGCCGCACCCCAAATCCCGAGGTCCCTCTCCTGATTGGACGATCGAAACTGGAGGGAGGAGCAATGGTGACTCAATTCGTACAAAAGGCGAGCAGGATATTACTTTTGATCAGACGCACGAAATATTTGCGTGTTTGAAATCATCGGCACAAGGGAAAGATCGACGGTTTTGTCGTGATTCTTTATTATCATCACGAAACAAATCCTTCCAACACTCCATTGTGCAGCACTTCAAAGTTCAAAGGGGTAACATGTGTGATAACAACTCCGATGCTCGTTTAAATGCTCGTAAAATATTATGGCTATCTTAAAATAGATTTTTAAATTGACGAGAATGCGTGTTTCCAGAGAATTGTGACGACGCTCATAAAACGCATTTGCAGCATGACGTTCTTGAATTGTTTGATTTGCAAAATGATCGTTATTTTAAAAAAATTTTCATGTGACTCAGATGATTGGATATTCCAAGTCCATCGGATACTCTAAGGACATCATGATGGAGAACCTAAATCCCATAACTTGTCAACATGCTCTAGAAGAGGAGGATGAAGATGACGAGGATGAGGTTATAATTCTTGCCCTTCTTGCTACCAGATGAAGATAGTGATGATGATGATATTAACTGTTACAATGTCAGTTGCAATGATTACCTACATCAATGAACAAATTGTGCCACAAATAAATGCCATAAAATGATAAATATGTGGCACTGTTAACAGCATCAGCACAAGGATCAATCAGACAAAAAGTCGACCATCGACGGCATCCTTTCGACCGTTGAGAGATGTCTGGCATCTTTGGAAACTTTGGATGCCAAAATTCTGCTTGAGGAAAGTCAAAGGAGCAGATTGACAGGGATCAAGAAGACATTGGAGAACCTTCTTTGACTGTGATTTGGAGGAGCACCAGACTTAAATGCTTTTACAAATTTAAATTATTATAAATTAGTTATCTTTATTGTCTTATTTTCCTTTGCTGTTTCAATAATTTTGTTGACGTCGTTCTTGATGTAGACAAAGTGTGTGGTTGCATGGTGTCTATCAATGCCAAATACGTCCAGCATTTGGAGCCAGATGAGTTGGTCAACCATCACTTTGAACTCACGTTGCAATGAAAAGGAATGTGCTGACATGGATGAGGAACCTTGCAGAGTGTGGTGGCAGTGGAGGTACTCCCTTCCAAAGTGGTAAGGATGACGATGAGGTCATCGGCTTGTTCGGTTGCCTTGATCTTCTATCAATTTCTGGGTATCGAAGTGCGATGATTAAGTGACTTGAATTGATTTACTAAATAATATTCTACACAGCTGTGATACTTGTGATTGATTTTAAACGATTCCCATGACGTTAATAGAATGACACTAGGCCGTTAAAAAAGAAAGAATATTCGAGCGCGAGTCGGATGTTAAGATCACGTCGGCCATGTTTTGTGGCTTCTCTTGAAGGGGTCGGATATGTCGACAAGAGATATTGCAATTTCAACATATTTTCTGTTCACTACTAATCATTCATGTGGCGCATTTTTAATGATGAAGCCAAAGTTCATACCTGCTTCCATGAGATGGCCACGGGAAGAGGGGGAAAGGTCGTCTGTCGTTGGTTGAGCAAAACTCTGTCTTCCAAATGGCTTGAACTCTGGAAATGCGGTTTAGTGAACAAAAATATGGCTGCTTGTGTGTGGGGCGCCAATAATTATTGATCTTAATAACTATTATTAAAGCCCAGTTATTTAATTTTGGTGCTTAGTTTAAATGTCCATCGATTAAAAATTCATTAGTCATAAACAGGGCCGCCGAGAGAAATTCCGGATCCCTGCGATATGTCAATTTGGTAATGGAAAAGCAAAAAAGGTTCTTGATTATAAAATGTTATTGTTTTAAAACCCGGTCGGGCCCCAAAAATTAGCAGCGCTTGTCCACTCGGAGGCCCTGGTTATTTATAAAATAGCCATCAACAGATGTAGATGGCTAATTAACCTAATAAATGCATCTCTTCTTTGGCAGTTCCGTGGTCATTCTCTGCCATACACCAGTAGCTTCCGTAGTCCTGGTTGCGCAGACGTTCGATGCGCAAGCTCAAAACAATTGTGTCTGAAGCGGGGACTTCTTCCGGTCCCACGTATTCAAATATTTCAACGGAATGGCGTGAAACATCATCGTCCTCTTCCTCTCTTAGAGTTCGCGCCATTTTCTTTCGACCGGATGCTCGGTTGCCGCCAAGAATGTCGAAATTTCGCGTTTTAGCCATTGTGTTGTTTCGAGGAAGATGATGATGGTGGTGGTGGTGATTAACAATTGTCACAGCGTTCGGAAGTTGGTGGCGTTTACGTGGTGCCGCTGCGTTTTTGTTCGACCGGAAGATGTCGCCAGTGCCGCTGATGATGGCAGGAAACGGTTGAGGTCTGAAAATCTGGTCGTCGTGGCGTCTCCAATAATTAAACTGATGAGGTTTTGATTGGATGTTGCAGTCCATAATGACCTCCATGCCCATAGATTGCTTTAATCTTTTTGTTGGGAGGTGGATTTTTGGCGGATCTATAAGGCAAGCAATTCACTTTACTGATTCATTTATTACATAAATTCTGTAAAGTGTATTGTCGTAATAGTGCAGTGATCAGCCAAGACAGTAGCGAAGACAATCCAGAAGCTCAGATACTCGACTTGATTATTCAGTTCAATTTGCGCAGTAAACTTATTAGTTAACTTACTAGTTTGCGGCCCCCTGTTTATTTAAACAACAACTGTAATAATAATTATTATTAATTATAATATAATAATAATAATATTATTATTATTATATAATAATAATAATAATAATAATAATAATAGTAATAATAATAATGGCAATAATAATAATAAGTCAGATATTAGCTACCCAAATGATAACAGATCCAATAAGTCTTCAATGACTCACATTCTACAACCAATTGGAATTTCCTAGAGACAGGTGCCTTGACGCCATTATCTGCAAGACATTCGTAGGTGTCGCTGCAGCTTCTTGAAACGCTGTACATGTGGAGCATGCCGTCTGTAATAATAATAATAATAATAATAATAATAATAATAATAATAATAATAATAATAATAATAATAATAACAATAATAATAATAATAATAATAACAATAATAATAATAGTTAATTTATATTGCGCCATTTGCATAGCGTCAGAGGCGCCTAACTAATAACCAAAACACTTTCCTACTTGCCACATTATTGCTTCATTATTTTTGTACATTCTCAAAATGATTGATAAACATCTAATGTAACTTTTTCCTTGAGAAATGAAACGAATATTCAACTGTAAATATAAATATGTAATATAAATATAAATTAAATATAAAAATATTCAACTGTAAATATGTAATATAATTATAAATTAAATATAAAAATATTCAACTGTTATTATAAATATAATGCAATGGAATGGATTTCTAGTAATTTTCTAAGTCACTGTTCACTTTGATTTCTATGAATTCAAATGAACTTGAAAAAGAGATCATTTAAAAAGTGTGCTACTGAATGTAGTGCTACGAAAAGAACGTTTGACTTAAAGACAACTCTTAATAGGGTCCCCACTTGAGTCATTGTGGCGGCAGAGGGTTTCAGAATGAAGCCTCCTCCAAATAACAGTTGGTCGTGGATGACCAGAGGCCTTGCACTTGAGCGTTGCTAGGTTGCCCTCTTTGACATGGACTACAGCAGGGCTTGAATCCACGATCTTCGCAGCCACTAAAATATATAGATTGCCTAAAGTGAAAAAAAGCAAGACTTTTCGAAGGATGAATGATCTGTCATTATTTACTTGTAATTAATCTTGGAACGCCTACAAATAGTCTACTATTTCAAGGAAACATGCGATAATCATTTTTGAGATTCGTGGAATGATGCAGTGTGCGGATGTTAGTGTGACAAACTAAAAACTAAAACTCAACTTAACTTGCTGACCCTGGTTTCACTTATTCCGACTTCGGTTTTGAAATACAACCGTTATTTGTTAATCAATCCTGTCCTTTCTCAACCAATTCATGGCTTAACACGGAACTTATTAACAAGGATTGTAAAGTTCATACCTCTAACAAGCAGGTTGACCACCTTGGTGATGACTGGGCTGACGTTGACGGAGCACATGTAAGTGCCAGTATCCGTGACTCTGACCTCCCTGATTTGGAGGTCCCAATTCCTCTTCGAAGTTTTCTTAACGGATATCCTCAGATCTTCCGTCAGGCTTTTGTTTTCAAAGCTTAGAGTAAGGGAGTTGGATTTGAGCCACGCGACCTGTTGAGGTCCATAAATAGTAAAAATAAGTTTTAAAATTATTTTATTAAACTTCCAACAACATCAATGTATTTAATGATTTCATTCATATTCACTATATAACGACATGCATAATATTCATTCAGCATAATTTTGACGAAAAATTAAAAACTGACGAAAGAAAAAAAAACGCGCCCTTATCTTTATCTTGACAAGCCAATTATCGAAACGTCAACGATCTCTTAATCTCTGCTTGGGTCACGTGATATCTCGTGACGCGCCAAAAATCATTAACTGTGGTTGGACGAAACGACTTTTCAAATCCGCCAATCACGAAACGCTTAAATAGCCCGACCTCTGACGAACGTTTTAAAAAGGCTTTCTTATTAATTACTTCATTATATTTTAATTAAAACAAATTTAACTGCTATTATTAATTTTATTATTATTATTAATTTTATTATTATTACTATTATTAATTTTATTACTATTATTATTAATTTTATTGTTATTAACATGACAAGTAATATCACAGGGGATTATGTAATACCAAGTTAAGTAATTATGATTGTGATTGTTATCCAAAATTACAGTAGTGAAATGGCAACTTTCACAAGCGCACATTCAAGAAGTTACAAGCTTGCGTGACGAGATGATGATGATGACGACGATGACGATGATGATGATGACGACGACGACGACGATGATGTTGGTGATGATGATGACGATGATGACGACGACTTGTATCATTTACAAGCTATAGAACATGACTATAATCACAAACAAGCGAACGATAATCAATCAACAAGTGAGTCAGAAAAATCAACCTTGTAATCGGCCAAGTTTTCGATGTAGCAGGGGAGGAGGGCGGTCTGCCCCTCTATAACACTCACGTTGGCCAGTGGGGTATCAAAGCGAGGGCCCCTCAACAGAGCTTCTTCTAGGAGGGGGTAATGATGGTAACTATTACAAGGCTGAATTGACTGGTGCTAATGAAAGTGTCCGTCGAGAATAACGCTAGCAACAATAACTAGAAAAGGTTAAAGTTCACGAATTTGACCTCACAAATGATGATGGTATTGTTACTGATTACTTCATGATGATCAATCAATTTAGCATTGGAAAGACTTATAACTTGATTCAATCTCACCAGTTTCGTCGTAATAGTCTGTGATGTAGGAGGTCCTTTCTTCTGCGAAATGTGATGATGATGGTGACGATGACGATGATGACGATGATGATGGTGGTGGTGATGATGGTGATGATGATGATGGTGGTGACGATGATGATGATGATGATGATGATGATGATGATGATGACGATGGTGATGATGCTGATAACGATTATGATAATGCTCACGACTGAATTACGTATAGTAATTCAACTACATTTTATAAACGGCCAAATTTTTTTATGCCTGGCGTCCGAGGGCCGGATCATTCTGAAATCAGTAGTTGTCCTTTATAAGCATGGCATGCCAGTTACTTGCTATCAAACTGTAACTCTAATGCTTTTGATTTTTTTCGGGCCTGGCGAATCTTCCTACCCAGGAAATAATATTATTGCAAGGCTCATAAAAGTTGGTTATTATAACAAGGCTCATTCATACAAGCATAGTCTGTTTATATGGCCTCATGTCCGTGAACTGTTTGAGTGATAAAGGCACACTTACTTGGCGTTATTACGAATTGGTTCTAGAAAGAGGCTTAATGAAACTGAAAAGGAACACAATTACAACTTTAAAGGACCTGAATTTGTCCACTAGACGATTACAAGCCGTTATTTGAGTGATCCTGAAAGCTGTGGAACAAATTCTTCTCCTGGAAGAACTTAAAAACCTGGATGAACGTCAGAGATGAGTTGTCTTCCGAGAACCTTTCAAGTGGATTAACTCAACAATATACTTGAAAAATAAGATCAATTTTGAGGTCACCAAAGGTCTTTGGAGAAGTGGTTTTCATAAGTTTGTTTAAAGCATCAGCACGAACCATTTCTAAAAGACTTGCAACTAAACTGGCCAAGGGAGGTAGTGTATTCGGAGATGAACTGGGTTTTCCGATAAAAAATTTGGAACATGGATGTCCAAATGACTTTCAATATCACTTGTACAACGTTATAGGGCCCCAGAGAGCATTTATTAAACGGAATTTCCGAGATGGCTCAGTCATGGTCTGACCCGACATTTCTCCAACTACTCATCCGAACATGTTTTCTTAGAGGGGAAGCAGAATCCACCAAAATACTGGTGTACCAAAGGACAACACTGACCGAGTATGATTTCTGCAATCGCAAATTGCACAAAATGTTACGAATTTTGAGTCTTTTCCAGTTAGTTTGTTGCATTCCTTAAAAACAGATAATGTTCAACAACTTCTGTTTGTAGGTGAAAACTCCATTTGTTGGCTTAACTCAGCTAACTACCACCCACATTGTCAAAAATCTGTCCTCGATTCATTATTTTCAGCTCAATCTGCAGTCCTAAGTGCTCCAGGTAACTCAAAATGAAGATATTTTGATAAACTATCATCGTGACAACGTTCGATTAAACAATAAGTTTGATAAATCTATGAATCTGGAGTACATTACGTAAAAAACTGGCCTGCATGAGAAGTCATCGTCAAAAAACCTAACTGGGTCATGTTTATGAAGCGGGCCACATCACAAACCTACGAGTGCCGCCAGTTGAATACTCATGACGTACACGGATAACATATGCATGAATGAATGATTGAGGGAAGGAGTGATGAATGAACGAAACTCAGACGATCAGGTGATCACTCATTCGGCGAGGTGCATTAGGCACCAAGTGCTTTTTAATTTGTTTAGCGACTGCTGTCCTACAGATGGCGGTGATGAAGAAGACGACGACGACGATGATGATGATGATGATCTTAGTCATGGTGTCAGTGATGATGATGATACTGTTGATGACTATTTGGATATGTTCTGCTTGGATATTGCTAAGGTGTTTGTTGAATGTAATAGTAGTAATTGTCGTTGTAGTAGCACTTAGTGCTATTAGTATATAATAATAATATAATAATATAATATAATATATAATATAACAATATAGTATAATAATATTATAGTTTGGCCAACCAACATATTGAATGTATCATCACATATTGAATGTATCATCACATATTGAATGTGTCATCACATATCGAATGTGTCATCACATATCGAATGTATCATCACGTATCGAATGTATCATCACATATCGAATGTATCATAACATATTGAATGTATCATCACATATTGAATGTGTCATCACATATTGAATGTATCATCACATATTGAATGTATCATCACATATCGAATGTATCATCACATATCGAATGTATCATCACATATCGAATGTATCATCACATATCGAATGTGTCATCACATATTGAATGTATCATCACATATCGAATGTATCATCACATATAGAATGTATCATCACATATAGAATGTATCATCACATATTGAATGTATCATCACATATAGAATGTATCATCACATATCGAATGTGTCATCAGATATTGAACGTAAACGATAAAATTTGGAAATTGGAACTCTTGCAATCATGTGTAAAGGAGATATTGGAACAATAGGTTATTTACAGATTTTTCAAAAGATTGCATAAAAAGGCTCTCTGCAGAGGAGTTATTTTTCTGGTATTTGCTTAAAAACTTGGATCAAATCATGGATTTGTCGGTCAAATAACATAAGCAATAAGGCTGACAGTTCTCGTAGAAGCAGTCACATGTAGGAGCATACATCACGGTCCACTGCACAATGACCTTGATGGATGTTCCGCTTCCTTTAACAACTCCACGAAAATTAAAAGCTACGAGACATGCTTTCAATTATTCACTCCTCATCACTCCCGACTCTTCGCGACCCCGAGGGGTAAAAGGTGAAGCTGCTAAAGAGGGGCGGTTCTTCAGAGGTCACGGGGTCACGATGGGCCAATGGAGAGGCCGAGCTGATGAATAATTAATGTGATTCTCATCGTTGAGTAAGTGGTGTCATGAGGTAAAAGTGGCCACTTTCGTAAAGAGTTGAAAGAAGAATTACAACGATAATGCGATAATGACAACAAAGCTATGACATTATTGGCAGTAACGAGTACCCAGGACAGGTGGACAGCTTGGGTGTTTGTCGTGTTGATAATCAGGTGATCAGTTCGTTATCACTGCATGTAATATGTTAAATCCTTACCTGTAGCACTCTTAGAGCATTTATTTATTGATTTAATGTGATGATGTTAAATACTGCTAATGTTATTTCATTAATATTCTTATGTTTTTTTGTTTTTGTTTTTTTTTCCGCTATCAGACTGATCCAAATAAATCATTATACACAGTAAGCTTTTACAAAGAGTAATTTACAAAAACATAAACTATACAAGTCCACGCAATAAATATAGTTTATACGACTTTTTAAATAATAAATAAAGCAAATTAAAAGGACATGTATTTAATTGAGTTAGATCTTTG
>MPNW01000300.1:201182-224345 GCA_011800805.1 Hirudo medicinalis
ATTATTATTATTATTATTATTATTATTATTATTATTATTATTATTATTATTATTATTATTATTATTATTATTATTATTATTATTGTTATTTGAATTTTTATTTTAGTTCATTACTAAACTGATCTGAATGAATATTCAAAAATGGATGAATGTCGAATGTAAGCAAATGCATGGAAAACAATAACATGAGGCAACAAATGGCAACCTCTTTCATCTGCCAACAAAAATATCACCATATCGACATCTCAACAGATCAATCAATAACCGGGCAACAACCTTTAACCCTCGACCTATGGTGGTCATTAAAATCTACTCCATGGTCACGCCCCTCACTCGACCCTCATCCTGTCCTGGTATTTTTGGGAGCGTTCACCGAGGCATGGAAATGTTAAAAGCTCGTGTCTCAAAGCATTGTGTTGATGAGAGCTATTTTCTAAAGCTTCGCACAGAGGGCGCTAACAACACTCCATCTAACTCTCGATATTCGTTAGTCTCTCCCTCTTGTCGCCAGGAAATGGGATGATTATCATGACGACGACGACAATGATAATAATTATTATTAATATAATTATCACGTTGTTATATTATATTATTATAATTATATTATTTTATTTTATTTATTATTTATTTAATTATTTAAGTTGTAATATCTTAATAATATTATTATATAATTTAATCAACAATCAATTATAATTTCAATATAATAATAATAATATTGTATAATATATAATAATAATATAACTATTACAAATATTAATAATAACTAATTAATAACAATATATTAATAATTACCTAATTAATTAATATTATTAATAATAATATAATGAATATTATTATAAATATATTCGTATATTTTATTCGTTATATACATATATAAGGTTATATATATATATATATAACATAACAACAGTTATGATGGTGATATTGAAAAGTAGAGGGAGTTATAAATAATAAATTATAAATAAATAAAGTCACATTTTATTTTCTTGCTTTTCCGATAAGTTTGAGGTTTGTAAGAAAACTGACACAATTCAATCGCAAAAACTACTTGAAAGTAAAATTTAATTGTCTTTAAAATTATAAATATGAAGATTTATTATTAAAATAATTAAAATTAAAATAATAAAACTTCATATTTATTATTTATTATTAAAAATTTATTATTAAAATAATAAAACTTCATATTTATTATTAAAATAATAAATCTTCATATTTCAATACTTCAATAATAAATCTTCATATTTATTATTTTAAATCCATTTTCTCAAGTATCGAAAAGCCTTTGGCTGATTTTTATTTGTAAAGCAGTTTTCTGAACAACACAGCAGTCCAACAGACTGTTCGGTTTGATATTACTAAAAATATTACTAAAAATATTACTAAAAAATATTACTAAAGATATTACTAAAGATATTACTAAAAAAATATTACTAAAGATATTACTAAAGATATTACTAAAAAATATTACTAAAGGTATTACTAAAAATATTACTAAAGATATTACTAAAAATACAGGAGGCACGAATCAATCAGTCGATTGATCGAGTACAATCACAGAGTTAACTCGACCAAGAATGAAGATTTTTAGAAAGATTTTCAGCAAAAAATTATAAATTTTTTTTGTCAAAGTCATTTCTTGAAGATCTTCTTCCGCAAATACTTTCGCACGACTCGTCTTTTCTTCGCCATTCGATGTATAAAATAGCTTTTCAGAAATATCGAAAAATATATTTCATTACTGCAATACAAAGTTTACCAACAAAGCTATCTGTCCAACCTGGGTGTTAGTTTGTAGCGCAGAGATAGAACCAAGCTGACAATAATCACGCATACGAAGACCAAGAAGATCATGTATTCATAAACCTTCCTATATATTTCCACGACTATTCCTCCTGCAAAAGTTCCCATTAAAATGATATTCGACAAAGAGGGAATGGCATTTCAACAGGCTAATGTAAAGTAAATGTAATGCAATGTAATGTAAAGTGCAAATTTAATGTAAAGAACAAATGTATTGTAGTGTAAAGAGCAAATGTATTGTAGTGTAAAGAGCAAATGTATTGTAGTGTAAAGAGCAAATGTAATGTAAAGAGCAAATGTAATGTAATGTAAAGAGCAAATGTAATGTAACGTAAAGAGCAAATGTAATGTAACGTAAAGAGCAAATGTAATGTAATGTAAAGAGCAAATGTAATGTAACGTAAAGAGCAAATGTAATGTAACGTAAAGAGCAAATGTAACGTAATGTAAAGAGCAAATGTAATGTAATGTAAAGAGCAATGTTCGAAGAGAGTTCGACAAAGATACATTAGCGTGAAAACGGTCTCTAGATTGTGACCTTCGCAGTATCCATTGGGCAGTCTTTTGAACCCAGGTTTGCATTCACAAGCATATGATCCGTTCAGATTTACGCAGATCGACGTGAACAAATCGCAAGGCTTGAAAAAACATTCATCGAAATCTACATGGAAAACTTTAAATTAACTCAATGGCATGGTCGTGGTCAGAGTCAGAGTTCAACAACTCGAACAGTGTGACCTCAAACAGCTTCAGAGTGTTCAATAACATGCAGGCTCAATTGTTTTGTAAACAAACAATAGCACAACAAAACAGTAAACAAGAACTCATGTTTACGACCTCGTTCAATGCAGTGGTCGCCAAAGAAGCCAGGTTTGCAATCATTCTTACAAGCTCCGTATATGTCGTGTAAGTCAGAACATCGGAATAAATCCGAGCACATGATGTAGTTGTAAAATTCCGTGTGGATGTAACAACCTGCATGGAAACTTGTCGATTTGGCACGGGATTTATTAAAGTTTACTAAAACAGTAAATTGATGCTTGATAGTTGATACTTGATGATTGATACTTGATACTTGATGATTGATACTTGATACTTGATGATTGATACTTGATACTTGATGATTGATACTCGATACTTGATGATTGATAACTGATACTTGATGATTGATAACTGATACTTGATGATTGATAACTGATACTTGATGATTGATAATTGATACTTGATGATTGATACTTGATACTTGATGATTGATAATTGATACTTGATGATTGATAACTGATACTCNTGATGATTGATAACTGATACTTGATGATTGATAACTGATACTTGATGATTGATAATTGATACTTGATGATTGATACTTGATACTTGATGATTGATAATTGATACTTGATGATTGATAACTGATACTCGATGATTGATAATTGATACTTGATGATTGATACTCGATACTTGATGATTGATAATTGATAATTGATACTTGATGATTGATACTTGATACTTGATGATTGATACTTGATACTTGATGATTGATACTCGATACTTGATGATTGATAATTGATACTTGATGATTGATAATTGATACTTGATGATTGATACTTGATACTTGATGATTGATAATTGATACTTGATGATTGATAATCGATACTTGATAATTGATAACTGATACTTGAGTACACGGAAGCGTAATCCTCCCCACACAACTCTTGTGGATCTCCAGTACAACTACCGTTACATTCCGAAGTATCTGCAATGGAAAACTTGTCGATATTCTCTCCGCACAAGCAGAGGTCTTCGCTGCTCGAACGATTTAGTTTCTGCAATTTAATATTTTTATAATTTTATTTCATCAATCCCTTGCCAAAAGCTTATCAAAATGATTAACTTGCCTCGAAGAGTACGAAGAAAGATTTCGAACAGTTGCTAAAACATTTGATCAAAGTCATGTCCGTCGCTGCAATACCTCTATCTGTATAATTATTGACGCTGCTCGTACATCCTCGATAAATTGGCAGGGGAACTTTCACTGTATCGAAAAGTAAGATGTAACATCAAAGCGTCACTCAGCTGTGACTTCCACTGTCACAACAAAAACTCATTCGACCATAACGTCTTTTTCATGATTTGTGGTACGAATTCTCATGACTTAGCCTCACCATTTCGAGGTCGACTTACTCAGGTAAAAAGAGAAACTATATGGTCCTCCGCAAGCTTTAAAGCTGTCGTTGCACTTAATATTACAACTTGTCGAATCGCTTTCCAAATGTGCAGACAAATCGAAGGCACAGCGCAATGTGTGTTGGCCTGTCAAAAATAATTGCAAGCAATTGGTTAGGGTTAGGGTTAGGGTTAGGGTTGTTATCAACCAAGCAATGGTTGTTATCACTCATCACAACAAACAAATTCTCCAAGCAGAAAAGACAAAGACTTCAGGTCGAAAACAAAACAATGAAAGTTGTCGCAAAGCTTTGTAAATACAAAAACAGAACTCAGTTACAATCGTAAATCATGTTAACCTTTATAGCAGCTATTGCGTAACCTCGAGTGAGGCAATTTTGTTGGCACTTTGACCAGCTGATGTCGCCTATTTGGTGGGCACTACCAAAGCAACCGATGTGTATTAGAACTTTTTCGTCGGGTATTCCCAGACCTGAAAATACAAAATCACACTTTGTAAACTACTCGAAAGGATTTTATATCTTGACGAGAACAAGCAGACGAGCAGAAGAAATGAATACCGAGCGTATGAACTTCGATCTCGGCAATGTGGAGACCCTCATCTTGGAAGGATTCAATTTGAACTTTTGAGTACAATTTCTTGGACATGGCACAATTCACCCTCATGCCGTCAGCACTTTCTGAAGTGCTTGCGTAACCAGAATACTGCGAACATAAGTCTTTGAATGGCTCTTCAATTCTATAAACAAGAAAAAAGTCTAATTGGCCCCGTTCATTTCCTGAAAAAAAAATGTTTGAAATTATTCGGCGCTACTTAAATCCTTTGTTTATTTCAAATAAGCCGTATTGGAATGCTACTCTCTTTTTGATCATACACCATGAGGTCCTACTCGATTAACGATTTAGGACGTATTACGTAATATGCAAAATAAAATCATTTTATAAGTTATCCCTACCCTCTCCTCCGAAAACTATGACGTAATGTATGTCGTATCTTGCACTCAAATCAACTTCAACGTAGGATTTAGCAAGGCACTTTTCTATCATATCCACGACAGTTTGTTTGTCTCCGTCAAACAGCTTTTCTGACACCGGTGTCCCATCACAGTATTTGCCTGTTTTGTTAAAGGCAACGTTGACCGCATCTGAAAATTAATTAAATCAAGTCCGTCATGAGTTTGTAAGTCTGCCTTTTTCAAAATAACAAACACAGGACCGACAATCAAACACCGAATAACACAAAAAAAAAGTTTAATAATTCTGCACTTGCAATCAGTTTACGATTAATTATTTTGAAATAACCTATTTTCTCGATATTCGAAAATAATTACTTATTTTTCGGAGGAATAAAAGACAAATAATTTTGCAAAAACACCTCCCTGGCATCATGTTGCACTTAATGAAGAGGTCGATAAGTTATAACAATTAATTCACAATCTCGTGAATTATGATCCCCAATCTCGCGAATTATGATTCACAATCTCGTGAATTATGATCCCCAATCTCATGAATTATGATTCACAATCTCGTGAATTATGATCCCCAATCTCATGAATTATGATTCACAATCTCATGAATGTTTGACATTCGATTATCGAAGATACATATTTGTATTCGTAGTCACACGTATTTGTTTACAATTCATAATGACGTTCAAGGGCTGGTTAGGACTTCAGTTTTTATGAACGCCGAACACAAGTGACCTACTTATTGCAGACGTGATATTATTATTTTAAACAGTTTAATATTGTCACGCACACAGACACACACACACACACACACACACACACACACACACAGACACACACACAGACACACACACGTGCAATGGAAATTTTTGTGTGAAATTATTGTGTTTTTTTTTACCAATCATATTGTGCTGCAATGAAAACATTTTGAAAAGTTCTCTCAATGTCCACATTTTATCAATTAATCTATTTATATATTTATTAACAATTTTATAAATCAATCTATTTATATATTTATTAATCATTTTATCAATTAATTTACAAAATAATAATAACAGGACATCAAACACCTCAATCGAAAATCACCAAAAGTCTTTCTTGCTCTTTCTTTCTGGGTTGCAGTACCGATATTCTTTGACTAATAAGAGGAGAAACTTGTTTTTTGTCTTCATTGTTGACGTGCAGTTTGTTGTATTCACCAGATGTAAGACCACAGTGCCATGTCTTTATCAAGGACGTGTGATGGCAGTCCAGTCCAGCCCAGAAAGGCTGAATAATCTGCCTGCAAGTGCCCCCTGTTACAAGGTCATCCAAGTTTCTTGTAAAGAACTAATATTGGGTCAATAGTTATTCTTTTCAATGGATGTTCACCTCCTTGCCTCTGTAGGTCACTAACCATAACTACTTTGTAGCGGCTGAAGTGCCGTCATCAAAGAGAGCAAGTGCTATGAGTTCTTCTGACAGATACTAATACGTAAGTCCAAGAAATTCCTTCGTTGAAATCTCTGCCAACATCTTTTTTGAGCTTTAAACTTGTCCATTTCATGGATGAACTCCAGATCAGTGCGAACCCTCTAGTGCTGATGATGCACGAAACCAAGCTTTAACATGCCACGAAACTAAATGTGCAAATGTTTGCAATTCTTTTATGTCATCCTGAACTGTTCTCTGAACATCGAATCTCCAATGAATGAATAGATTTTGTCGTCCACATGGCTCGATGAAGTCTGGCTGGAGCTTTGAATGAAATACCTTTTGGCAGTGTGCCACCTGAGAGTGTGTCTGTCAGCTCCAACAATTCTCTGAAGTCATCACGAAGTTGGAATTCATGCCGATGTTTGAAAATTAGTCTTATTGATGAATTAGTAGCTTTTAAATTTGTACAGCACTTAATTTATTGCGGTCTGCACGGTGATTTTCATTTTATTTTCATTCCAGTCGTCATCGATAAATTTTAAGAGAGTTTAACCAGAAATTTAAACGATAATATATGTTCAACAGTGTCAGGTTAAAAATGGAAACCAGAATTAGCGTAATAGTGCATTGTGTTACATCAGGCATTAACCAAGCAATAAGTCCAAAACCATCACTGTGTTTGTCCTGCAGCTAAATAGTTTAATAACAACAATTTTTAATCACAACAAGTAATTGGAGAATATTCTAGGCATAATTTTATGAAAACATTTATTCTGGTAGCAACCCCTAGTCAGGTGTAATCAGTTTCAAGTGAGATTTTCAATGAATTTGTTATTTACATATGTGAAAGGATTAAGAATGTGCCCCAATGAAAAATCACGCTTTCAAAAATAAGGGACCACCCCCAATACACACACACACACACACACGCACACACACACACACACGCACGCAGACAGAATCAGTAACAATCTTTTTTCCTTTCAGACCATTTATTAAGTCAAAAGTAGCAGAAAAGAAATAATGCACTTTAAATGACGAAGAAATAACTCAATATTGTTTTATTGTAATTAAAATTAAATTATTATTTAATAATTCAATATTGTTTTATTGTAATTAAAATTAAATTATTATTTAATAATTCAATATTGTTTTATTGTAATTAAAATTAAATTATTATTTAATAATTCAATTGTTGTTTGTTGATAATTCTTACAAAAACCAAGAAAACATTTAAAACGGTGTCAGAAGTTACAATTTTATGGAAGTTCCAAGCAGTGTTTATTAAAATTTGAAGATGTCTTCAGCATGCCTTTGGACACATTTTCAACAGTGAGTTCACTTTCAACAGTTGTTACGTTATCAAATGTCTTCCTTCGATGTTCTTGAACGAACGAATCTTCTTCCTTCACGAGTTTCTTTGCTGAAATATGGAACAGGGATGCTTTTAGTGAATGGTTTTCAATTAAAACAACAACAACAACTAACCAAAAGAATGCACCAAGAGTCAGTGCTAGCGACAAGGGAATAGCAACATAAAACACCATTTTTATGTAATAGAGGTGCAGGTCAATCTCAATGAGGAATGTTTTGCCAGCTGTGAATATTGTTAAACGTGTAAAATCGATTATTACATTGCTTATTGTAGTTGTGCTCTTGTTGTCAATAAATAAACATATAATTCATAGATTTAATAACTTTTGACATTCGACCTCGAATGATTCTAGTTTTATTAAATGCTATTTCTGATTTGAATGCGATTGAGTTAACGAAATGACATTAAGAATATTACACATTACAATGGTGATGATTATGACGATGATGATGGTGATGATGATGATGATGATGGTGGTGGTGGTGGTGGTGATGATGATGATGATGATGACGACGACGATGGTGATGATAACAATAACAATAGCAATAATAATAATAATAATAATAATAATAATAATAATAATAATAATAATAACAATTAATATACACCTGAACATTTGCCATCGGCTGTTAGCGTGAACGCTGGCTTGCAATCACATACATAAGAGCCTTCGGTATTCCTGCAGGTAGAGGTCTGGTTATCACAGAGACCAAATTCACACTCGTTAATATCTGAACAATTGAATAATTTATTTGTAAATAAAAAGCTTTAATAATAATGATTATAACAGATTAATGAATTTTTTATTCTACAAAGTTAAATAGCAACAAATTTATTGAAGGACCAATAACGCATCTCAAGCTTTAATAGTGATTCAATAGTTAAAGAGATACTATCGCGATTACATTCCTCGACATTATGATCCACCAATAAGTTATCGATTAACCATAGAACTATATTCTTTCTACCTCGTCCGATGCACTGCTCGCCATAGAATCCTGCCTTGCAACCGCCATGACAGCCTCCAAACATGTCATGTGAGCCAACACATTGGAACAATTCCGAGCATCTCACAAAACTCAGCAAGCCGTCAAGTTGTAAGCAGGCTGATCGAAAAGATGATTTCAGATTTAACGAGGCAAATATTTTACAACAATGGACTATACTTGAATATACGGAAGCATGCTCCTTTCCACCGCACGGCAGGCTTGGATTCCCAGTGCATCCAGAATTACAGTTACTGGCATCAGAGGGGGAAAACTCACTAATGCTCTCCTCACACATGCAAAAGTTTTCGTCCTTCAGACGACATTAAATTATGCTTTGCAGTGTTCACTTTTACTCAGAACTTTTATGGAATTTGTTAAAATTAATTTGCCTCGAGTAGTGCGAAGGAAAAAGGGTCACACTGGTGCAAACATTTAGCTACTGTCATGTTGTTGCTGATCTCCGCGTTGTTTATGTATCCCAAATAAGTTTTCACGCATCCTTTATAGAATGGCAGCGGAATTTTCACTGCAAAAACAAGTTGAAGCCCAATAAAGAAGCTTGAAATTACAAAATGCATGTTCCGACAGAAAACAATAAAGACTGTCATTGATAAAGTTTTAACTTACAAAGGTAGGCGGCATAGCTTTCATTGCAATGTTTGCCATCACACTTCACAAAGCATTTCTTCGTTGGCACTGCGTTATCAGAATACATAGCTGAGTCCGAGATGCAACCACAATATTTGTCATCCTTTATAAATGCATTGAAATACGTTTGCAAGATAACTATTAAATTTCTTTTTGTGAGCTGCTTAAGGAATTGTATCTAATTTCTTACTGAATAATATATACGTTGCTCATATTGCCCTGTTTTGTAGTAATAGAGTAATAGAAAACTCGTAGAAAAACTAGCTGTCACAAAGTTTTGCAGATATGATCTGACCAGTTCATATTGGAAAAACTTCCAAACATTTGGAGTCATTAGTCGATAATTTAATGAATAACAGTTAATTGTTAATTTTTAACTACAGAAACTCTTGCGAGCGGCTAGGATTTGGACTCCTTAACAGAGCTGCACCAAAGCGAGTCTTAAACATTCGGCTACCGACTCCGACCATCAGTTTATAATTGAATGAATAAAGAAGATTCCAATAGTTACTTTCCTAGTAACAATTATGGAGTTCATTTCCAAACACTTATTCTGGCATTTTGCCCAGTCCAATTCTCCGAGCTGCAGGACGTTTTCGAAACAACCGATGTATGGCAGTGCATTTTCTTCAATCAGTCGTGAATTTGTGGAAAAATATAAACAAAATTAAACAATCAAAGATATATTATCATATATTTATCAACATATTATATATATTTATTAAGACTATCATTAATTCGGATAATACCCATCACGTGAACTTCAATTTCAGTAACTTGAAGACCCTCGTTTTTGAGGGACTCGATTTGAACTTTTGAGTACAAATTCTTGGACATTTCACAATTTACTCTCATGCCACGACCAATTTCAGCATCATTTGCAATGCCAGGATATTGTGAGCACAAATCTTTGGTTGAATCACCAAGTCGTTGGACGAGAAAAAAATCTAATTGGCCCTGATTACCTTCTGGAAAAATTAAATAAAAGAATTAAATATGAATGGGCCGTGCTTTAGAATCCTTGTTACCAATTATGATGCTATTTTTAAGGTTACCAACCTTTTCCGGCGTGGACAACAACGAAATGTATTTCATAATTAAAACCCAAATCAATTTCCACGTAAGATTTTTCATCACATTTTCCTTTCATACTTACAATGTTATTCTTGTCACCATCAAACAACATTCCTGAGGCCGGTGTCTTGTCGCAGTATGTGCCAGATTTACGCAGAGCAACGTTTATTGCAACCAACTCTGTAAGTTAAATTTATGTATTTCCATGTATATAGATGTTTATAAAGATAAAACCATTTCCAGATTAAGCCTTTTCATAAAGCTGAAACACTAAAAAGAATTGTAAAGAGTGATGCAAACAAGCAGAGAGAAACTCTTTATAATGAAGTTGATGTAAACTGGATTTCTCTTTTGAGTTTATACTCGCCTTCAGGTATCTGCAGAAGGGAGAACAAAGTAATGGTCTTACAAAAACATTTGCTTGACATCGCATTGACGGTCATTAACTCGGATAATGCTTCTCTAAGGTTCAAAAGCGTGTTAACATCACAATCAAAATCATTATTGAAGTAGAGTTCGAAGATTTCGACTGGCGAATTAAAAACTAAATATTTACCTTCTCATGTGACGTTTTAAACGTCTTTATATCTGTCGACATTTCGAGTTTATAGCTTAATTATTGATAACCAAAGCAGAACGTTTTCAGCCAGAGACTCTTCCAAAAATAGTAAACAGCGAGTCACAAGCCAAGCGACCTTCTGACCCTTGCACTCGGAGCGGCACAGCCTAGACGATCCTCAGACTGACGACAACATCCAACTAATCACTGGCTTTACTCATCATTTCAAATTTTTATTTTCCCTAGTCTGGGTTTTACTAGAGTTGTTTATATTCCAATGAGTAATTGAACAAACACTTTGTAATAATTTCCTATTTATATATTTATATGGCCCTGATCGACATTTATTTATCATCAACCCCTACTAAAAGTCTGAGGGTTTCAGTGGCATGCACATGTTGTAAAAGCTGTTGGCCTTCCAGAATTCTGGTCCCTTCCACCCGCACCATCCCTGAATAAATTATGCATAAATTATGATAAGGTTTGCAAGAGTGATTAATTTGGTCACAGACTTATGAATATTAATCACCGACCTTATTCTGGATGACTTTGACATCCTCTGGTCCAACGTAGTGAGGATCGAGAATAAGGTAAAATGTGTCACCAGTCTCTTCGTTGAAGTCGATCCCCAAAATGGTGTGAGCCAGAGCTCCTCCTCCTTCATCCATTATTCAAGCATTATTAACAAATGCAAATGTATTCCACATCACTATTAATAACTTATTGAAAGATAACTTTAAAACTACAGGGCATCATGGTAAAAAATAATATAAAAACCATAAACAATAACAACAAAACTTAATAAACAGTATGGCACATCTTCCATGACTCACCTATCATGATTGGAGTTCCATGAGTGTCAAAATGATATGCAATCTCCCTCACTTTCGACATCATCTCACCACCACTGCTCACGTGACTGATCCTCGACTGTACCTGCATTGGTCAGAAATTGTTAATCCCTCCCTCAAGGATATAGCCAATGAAAGAATGACACACATTGTACAGGTGATCGAGAACATAGGACACCTCTGTAGAACCAATCCACTGCTTTGAATTGATGAAAGAGGCTGGTTTATCCCCAACATCCACCAGAGCCTGCAAACCACTTAGCCAATCAGAGACTTTAAGCCAAATTTAGAATTCAGCATGTATTTCGTCCTTTTCCAAGTGGTTATCGACCGATAAAATTCAACGCACCTGTTGAATTTCCAGATGAGAGGGAGGTGCTTTGCCAGTGAAACCCTGTAGTTGGAGCCAGGAGGCAATGGTCTGCAAGGAGCGGTAAGCACAGCCCCATCCGCTGTCGTCTATCCCGTCCTGCATGTAGTGACGGTAATGGTAACTGCCCTTCACTAGACTCACTTTCCCACTGGCTGGGTTAGAAAGAGCAGAAAGAATTACATTCAAATTCTAAAAATATTATATGCACTTAATCACGAAAATGATACGTGGCTTGCTACTACTTGATAAATATTTTCATTGACAATGGAAGCAGTGACATTTACAAGAAAATGTCATCTGGAACAACACATCACAGAAAAATACAGTATGTTACAGGCATCATAGGCCTGCAAGTTATTTCGGAGGGTTGATTCCCTGCGAACGACCTCAAATCATTATGCGTCGAGTTCAAAACCCAGCTCGCACGGCCACAAAAATATAAATGGTCTAAGCATCCCTGATGTTTATGGAGCAATAAACATAAAAACGTAAATACTTAATATTATTATCATATTATTTATAAATTACTATTGTTATCGTCATCATCCTCGTCGTTATGATAATCACTAGCACTCACCTTTAGATCCAGGCAAGCCAGATGAACGTTGACTGGATGGACGATGGGGTCACCAGCACCTGCACCTCGACAGAATCGCAGACAATTTGACCTTTTGAAGGTCGGTGATGTCAGAGGCACGAGGAACCTCATGTGCAATTCTTTACGGATGGATGCTAGGAACAAGGCCAGTAATTACTTAATTAGTTAACATATTTTATTAATATCACTGACTGCTATCAACTGGGAGGTTATATGGCATGGCTAAAATTCATAAATATTACTCTATTAGGTGTCATCCTTGGACTACATTTTCAGCTCAATTATTAATATCACAAATTGGCTATTCATGTTATGACCTTATAAATTTTAATTGGACCATGTCACCATAACATTATCATAATTAGCACCAACCCAACTTGCTCTCCTCTGCATCCTCAGGGTAGATGCACGTGATGATTGCACAGGTGTTGGGTACCTTGAAGTGGTGGGGTCTTGGAATGGAGTAACTCGAATCCTGTTTGGGTAAATGAATGATGAGGAATATTCCTTCCCTCGTTCGTGAATGAACTTCATTATGTATTTCATTTATATAGCGCCAGAGGCGCTCCTTGTTAACCATTTATATAGCACTCCTTCCCAAGGGTGCTTGCGGCAGTGCAGGCTGGGTTTCGAACACGACACATTACGACTGTTGCCATTACCACCGTATGCAGGAATGCAACCCATTCGGCCAACCTGCACACCTTCATTCTCTCATTCCTTTGCAACTCAACCATCGTTTCTAAGACCATTTGCATCACTCGCTCGCAAAACTCGCCTTCCTTGAGTTGAGTATAAAATCAGAAAAAGCTCGAAGTTGTCTCCTTATGGCCTCGGAGAAAACGTCTCTGACATCATCGTCATCATCATCGTCTTCAGTGCTTTCGTCATTGCCTTCATTGTCAACGTTTTCCTCTCCAAGGTCGAGGATTAGAAGCAAGTCGAGCGGGAGGTCCATCGTCACGAGATCATACCTCACTGAACGTTTGTTGTACGATAATAAGGACGGTAATGATGATGAATTCACTGACAGATGATATGGACAAAGTTCCAATCAAAACACAAATACGTCTCTTATTGAATAAATGATCTGTTGCATTCTCAAATTCATCATTCAACACAAAGTTTTAATTTCTAAAGACACAAACTGTGATCATGATGAAGAACTGGCACACAGCTCAGAAATCCTGCCTTGCCATCTGCGGACGCCAAGTCTGTCATCTTTGCCATCACTTCGACAGTTAAAACGTCCTGATTGGATGGAAACATTTTACGTTCAGCCAATTATCACATCGTAATCGATGTATAACTTAAAGGATATAAATTAAATTATTTGTAAAAATTCATCTCAAGTAGGCTTCACTAACGTGCATCAAGCAATGCAACTGATCTCCTTTGCTTTGTGCGGACCTAACAGACGAACTTCCGAGCTTAAAATGACCTCGGATTTTGTCGACCTCGACTTGTCATTGCCCTGCAAGAAGAGAGGCTTCAGAGGGCCAGAGTTTTGCATCACTTTGAGGCAGATGACTGAGCTGCTGATCTGCAAGGCCAGAGCTGACATGGACGTCTCAAGACTCAGCTTTCTGTCAGCTAATAAAGAGGTTACTGATAAAGCAAAGTCCTTACAACGATGTAACAATGTGAAAGTAAAATAAAAGTGGACTAGGAAAACTATGTTCAGAAGACAATGTATTTTGTAGATCAAAATGATTACACTGCAATTACCTGAATCAAGGGTGTCGTGAAAACTGAAGGGCAGCTTTGCATGTAAGTGGCACAGGACATACCTATGCAAAGAAATTGCAAAAAAAAATTTATTGCAACAACAATAAATAATAATAAATTATGTAATAAACCTAACAAATTATAATAACGCTAAGCAACCGCCCGAATTAGTACAAGTCCAACGTTCCTACCGACTGGTCGACTGTCGAATCCTTTCTTCCGACGCACGGTCCGGTTTGAAGGCAGGGCTCAGAACTTGAGAGTCCTGTTTGAACCAATAGAGGTTCAAGTCCGGCTGGTTCCCCTCATCTAACACGCCAATCAGAATGTTCGACTCAGAATTTTTTGAGGCTAAGAGTTTCTAAATGAATGTCAGAGGATGCAATTTAATGTGATGATTAATGATTGAGCAGCTATAAAATCTGATAAAATAATGTAATTTATCACAACAACTATAAACAACTCAAAAACACATTTGCCATTTCATCACCATCAATAACTCTATCACTACTACTATAACTACACTCACGTGCTGGGTCGAGCCATTGGGGAAGATCTTCTTGCAGAGATTCCTCACCACATTTGGAAGGTGGGCCTGTGGTGACTTGAAAAAGTACCCCACTATATGGAAACCTGTTGAGCAAAATAAAAGGTTTATAAATCATCAAGAAGCAATGCTGGGTCACATACTCTGGCAATATCACTATCAGTTTCAAAAATCCCAAAGCTTAAAACAAATTAGACTCAGATTAACCTAAAGGCAGAAGACTGATGGCTTCATCAAGCTGTTTTACCAAGTACTTTGGATTAGACTGTTCGAAGGAATAGTGCCCGTGCACAAAAAGCTCTCGATCATTCTCAAACCCAATGAGAAGTCCAGAAAAAGGCTCAGATGCTTCAACACATGCTGATTTAAGTCTCTGTGCAAAGTTAATAAGTACAGATGATTGGTTTTAAAATTACAGCACATTCATGGCTAAAATTATGAAAAGTCATTTTAAAAAATCACTGTTCAAAATGGAAATGTAACCTCAACAATATTGAGAACAATTATAAATTAATTAGCAAACTTACAAAAAAAAACTAAATTTATTATTTAACATCAAACTTAAATGAAAATATCAGATTTTATAGGATAATAGAAATTAGAAATATAGATCACTAAAACCATTTTTCCAGCTGTTTTTCTTTATTTCCATACAAGAACTTAAATTTAAATGAATATGATAATCAATCATGATCGTGATGCTTGCAAATTTTATATGGTCGTAGCTCGCCTAATGACCAGAAATGATAACATGCGCCATAAGTGTTATGATAAATACATTTATCCAGATAGTAGACGTTTTTACCTCACAAGTCGATTCAAAGAACAGCACCTTTTCGAACATTGTACGAACACTTCAAGATTGTTTTAAAAATGTAAACATATGGGTGACCACCTCTTATCGGGAGTAATTAATATTGACAAATATTTGACATATTTGACATGCTATATTTAACGGATTAGAATTATAGTTTTATTAATTTAAAACAGTTTTAAAAATTTTCAATTTACTAACTTATGTAAAAAAATGCATATATATAAATATATTTGAGGAGATGGATCGTCAGTTCGGTGGTTCAAGTGCCGGATTTAGGCATGGTCGGAATGTGCCACTGCGCAGGGGCTTCCACCCTCCAAAGAAATTTTGTTTTCTTTGTTTGTTTTACTTTGTCAGAGGCTCACAAGCCTCCATCACAGCACTGCACCAGGGTCTCCATCTAGCTAAAACCGGCGCTGGGTGTTATTATACAAATAAAACAATTAATTCAACCTTAATCATGATCACCTGATCAGTGTTTAAATGAACATAAAGAAAAAAGTATTATGTAATGCAAAATTACGTAATATTATGGCACGCTCTGGTACCTAAAATATGAACTTTGAGGTTTGTAATCAAAGGTTTTAGTAAATGCATAGTAACCAAAAGCTTAATTTCAGATATCCCATTTAACAACAAATAGTTGCTTTGATTTATAAAAAAAATTGTCTCTTTATTGAGTGGAGGTGGTGGAAAGATTTGTCGCTGCGTATTTAAAGCCAGTCATATTCTCGTGACTGGTTTTTCTTGCTGACAACCTATGGCATCATCTAGAAACATCTGTATCGTTTCAAAGTCGCTATTTGATGAAAATAACAAATTCCTGAATTGTTTAGCCTCTGACTTCCAATGCTTTAATTTAGTTTGCTTCTAGGACCTATGAATTTTTAGTAGTCTGACATCATTTCGGACAGTGCAATCATGTCATTACTTAATATTTCTCTAATTAAAGCTTAGTAATAAAATAAAATTGATAAAAATGAGTTTGAAACTTTTATATTGTAAATATAACTAATAATATAAATAATTTATGAATCTCGTTTTCAAAAATTGTGGTGGTTTTAGATCACTCAAGTTTCGTATGATTAAAAGTAATAATAACATTTTATTTCTCAAAATATATTAATATTTTATATATTTAGTTATAAACCAAAAATAAATGATTAGAAATATAAATTTCAAACAATCGAAATGCAGGCGCGCATCGTTGCTATATAAGCCTTTGCATCGACGCCTAGATTAACTTTTGACATTAATGGTGGCTCAGCGTTGTCGTCTGCCTTCAATTTTCAACATTTGTGACGATTTTAGCGGATAGTATTGTATTGCTTGTGTTATAAATTTGCCTTTCTGCAGTCGTTGGAAAAGTTGAACAATTAGAATTTTGGTTAGTTTGATTATTTTTACATTTGTTAAATTAGTAATTTTTCATCAACGACAATCTTATTTTCAATCTGATGCGAGAGTTCCGTTTTAGATTTATCCAATATGTTAATGCCATACGTGCTAATGTTTCTATATGTTAATCAAGTAATAAGGCTAATAAGTAATAATAATCAGTAATAAGTAATCAAGCCATAAGGCTAATTTAAGTAAAATTTCACTAAAATTGACAGACTATTGATATATAGTAAAATTATTAAATTGTCATGTTTAAGTAATTTGTATTTCTCTAGTCAGAAAGTCGCCCAAACTTGACCCTAAGACTGAATTTGTTGATAATATTAATAATAATAGTAATGATAATGGTAATACCCATATTTTAAAATAAGTTTACTGCAATACCCTTGCAGTAATTGCGTAATATTGAATGCCAATATATTTTGATCTTTCTATAAAAATACCTTAATACTTTTGATACAAGTGGATAGATATGATCTTTAGCCTAACTTAAGACATTAATATTTTCATGAACTTTAAACAAAATATTTTCCATCAGTTTGTGTAATTGCATTCTAGTGAATGAATTTCTTAAAAAGTTGAGACCAATTTAAGTGGAAAGTTTAACCAAAAAGAAATTGAAGATTAGCTCAGCAGTTAATCCATGATGTTGTTATGGAGCTCTGTTTGTTTCTTGAAAATCATTCAGAATTTGGAAAACACTGCTCCAAGGATGCAATATCTAAGATTTCTGTGGCATGTCTAAATTGTATTGGGCTCTGTACCACATGCTAAAATAATATTTATTGATATTGTGTAGATGCTAATAACAGTAATAGGTGTTATTTTAAATGACAATAATACAAGTTAACAGGGCTCAACAATAAATTTGTTGAATAAATAAAATATTCCATGGTACCTGAGCCTTTGTGTTGCTGCTGCTGCAAGACAACCATATGTTAGATGGTTTTTGGAAGAAGAGAAGATGACAGTGTCAGTTGGGAATAGTAGTAGTCATCACCAGTAGAAATGATTATGGTATTTAACGTGGCTTCCGCAATATTCCTGCTCATTCCAATTCTCTGGAATTGCAGCATCGGCACGATTTCAAAGACGCGCTCCTCAAGAATTTTGCCTATTCGTCAATAATACTTCAATGGAGCAACAACAACAACAACAATAATAATAATAATAGAGATAGTAATGATAGTGTCTGTAACAGATAATAGGATAGACCTTTTAATTGGCGACTCTGTTAAGACGATGAGAAGACTTCAGCATTATTTATGAGAACCATATTTGGTTATTATTATCACCATCATTATTTATCGATTATCATCGCAATCGTCGGCGTCAGGAGTCTTTGCTCATTCGTGCTTAGAGATGTTGCATCCTTTTTGAACGCATTAAATCAACAATTTGCAAAAAGGTTTTCATTCACTCACCGTTAGACACGAGAAAGGGTTAGGGTTAGGGTTACATAAGGTCATGCTGCTAGTGATTGAGGTGATCATGATGACGATGGAAAACTAACTTATCATCGAGTACCAAGGAATGCAACAAGGCTGATGTTGTTGGTAATACAATGATTTTATCACCAGTAGGCCACTAATACCTGATAGTTGGTTAAAATCTTCATCGAGTTATTTTAGGGGTCGAGAAAATGAATATGATGAATATGATGAATTTGACAACGATGTCGATGATGATGATTATGATGATGATGGTGATGGCGATGATGATGATGATGATGATGATGATGATATCAAATTTTACGGTTGCAACGGCTAGCATCATTAATGTTATCATCACAATTTTTCATACCGAAGAGATTTATGATATGGCATCTAGAGACTCCTGGCTTCTATCAATCATGATAATGATGACGATGATGATGATGTCGATGAGGAGGAAGAGGAGGAGAATGACGGCGCGGTGTTGGTGGTAGTGGTTGGATGGTGAGAAAGTAAAATAAATTAGTCAGCTCAGCTGTTTGCATATAATGCAGTCATTGTATGCTAATGATTGGAATTCCTGTACTCATCGTCATCGTCGTCATCAACATTTGTTATGGTAGGAGGTTTCACTAAAGGACATATGCTTTTAGTCCAAACATTTTATAACAAGGATGGATTATCATCCTTATCACATTGTTCTGGCCAAATACTTGGAGAATTGAAGGGGATGATGACGATTCTGGAACAATGTTGTGGAAGCATAGCTGAAGTGTATCCTATCATTTCAGCACCTCTCCTAAAAAAATCTTTTTTGTTTAGTTTTTTCTCCTGCTCGTTTGTCTTGCGTTGGTATGATTTCATTGTATTCGTGCTTGTATCTTGCTGTATCTACTGATATTTTCGTTTGTTTTGTTTGCGCGAAATGTGGATGAATAACTCACCGGGAGGGTGATTATTATATGCGTAGGCGACTTCGTAATTGGATGACTGGATGATTTGGTTCGATGCAGTTAGCATTTACGATAATAATTAACAGCAACAATAATAACAGCGAATCTACTGTTAATAATTACAAGGATAGTCGAATGCGCCTTGCCAAAGCAATAGCATCAGTGAATTAATAAAAAAAGGTTATATATTCTAATAAATATAATAGCAATGAAAATAATAAACATGTTAATGACAATATAGTTAGTTTATCGGGAAATTAAATTTTTAGGGCTATTATTTTCTTGATATTTGCAGACAAAAACTGTCACTAAGCCTATTATAAGCGCATTATAATAATGCATGGAGGTTAACTACTTAGCTGATTTAATGACTTTTGTAGAATAACTTATGCCTATCTGAACATCATCATCTGAACCTATGTCTTTGTGCTCCTGTTTCTGTCAGTCTTTTTATTATTATTGTTATTATTATTGTTGTTGTTGTTGTTGTTGTTGATGTTGTTGTTGTTGTTGTTATTATTATTATTATTAGTATTATTATTATTATTAATATTATTATTGTTGTTGTTGTTGTTGTTGTTGTTGTCGTTGGTGCTGTTGTCGTTGTTGCTGTTGTTGACAGTATTATTGTACTGAATTTATTACTAGCAGTGATATATATTCATATTTAATTTTGAGGCACTCAAAAATACAACTACTATTATCATTAAAATACACAATCAACATAACTAACAACAACAACAACAACAACAACAACAACAACAATAATAATAATAATAATATTACAATTGTAATTTACGCAAACGTCATGACGCTCTTTTACAACCTAGTACATGATCAATTAACTTGTAATTGCTCATCGAGCACCCACTCAAGTTCACGGACACAATGTCCGTGCACGCGTAAAGGATCACAAATTTAGCGATTTTCCCGCTAATCCGACAACTCTATGCCAGCGCTCGTAGTAACCTGATATCGCTCAACGTGGCCTGATTGGAGGAAAGTTTTTCAAGTGGAAAAAAGATAAAAATATGAAAGTTATTCATTCAAACGTATTTGAAATGCACGCATGTGTGAATGTGGATACTTGTGATGTTTTGGTGGCACAAGTACAAGTACAATTGTCGGAGTACAAGTACAATTACCGGAGTACAAGTTCAATTACTGAAGTACAAGTACTGAGACCAAATCATCGATATCCATTTGTCCATCAAAGGTGTAATGTATTTAGATTAAGATTCATGTTGATGTTTGGATTCATTTTTATTAAAATACAATTCAGGTTACCATCCGCACAGCCATAGCTCCAACTCAGGTAATAAATCAAAGAATGATGAAAGTTCAAACACTGCTGATACCTGAGGATGTGGCCACAGTACTATTGTACTATTGCGCTATTGTACTGTTGTACTATTGCGCTATTGTACTATTGCACTATTGTACTGTTGTACTATTGCGCTATTGTACTATTGCACTACTGTACTATTGTATGATACTGTATCCTTCCGCCTATCATTATCGACGAACCGGCAATTATCATTCGACCTCCCCTTTGCCTCTCAGGCAAAACTATTTCCACTGCACTTGGATTAAGCTGTTCCAGATTGGCATGCAATTCACAGACTGGATGGGATTCGGAGACTCGACGTCTGCGTCATTCGAGTTTAGCGGATCATTCGAAAAGTAATCAGAAGTGCACTTAATTTGGCATCGAGTTGAACGAGGAAGACGAGGATAATCATACCGGAGATGCTGACAGAAATTGAAGCTGACGACGCTTGGCACTGGGAGCCGAAGAATGGAATTACATTCCATCGAAGAGACGCTTGGATGTGGATATTAAATGTAAACAATTTCAAGATCGTCTGCATGTGGTATTTGCATTAGCGCATTCGAATCTCAGTGGATTCCGCACTCTTCTTTTTCCAAACCCAGATTCGGCTCAGATTCTCAGGGGGAGTTTTTTTTTTTTTCTACAAAAGCTCAATCTATCAAATCATAGCAAAAACAACAATAAACATCCACTTGCTAACGAACTCCACAATAAATAAACAAGAATGAGGCCTAGGCATACAAACAGTCGAACGTAAACAGAAGCTGAGCAGTAAACATTTGCACTATACAAATCATCATCGGGCACAAAACATACAAACGTATACAAACCTGAAAAACACAGCCATGAAGATGACGAAGATGAGGACGAAGATGACGGAGAGAGAGGCAAAAGCCACGAGGACCTGGTTGACTCCACTCCCCCCATCTCCGACTGGGTGATGGCCTGGAGGGTCGAGGACACTTTGAGGTGGATATTCAGTCGTATGGTTCATTTTGGCGTGGGCCCTGGTTGCATCATCGATCTTTGAAACTTTAAAATAATTGAAGATGAAAGTTTTCTGCAAGCCTGAATCATAACCTTAACCTTACCCTTTGACCCGTGACCTTAGCCGATGAAATTAATAAACACATAAAAGTACGAATCCCCAGGACTACTGAATCGTGAATCATCAAATTTGATCGATTTCCAAATCAGATTGTCCACAAATCCGTCTGAAATATCTTTAAAAAAACACCCCTCAGAAGACTTCTGGAGGTCAGTGAGACTCCACAAAACTTCTCCAAATCCAAGCACTCGAGATCATCGAACCACGTCCGACTCTCGGAACGACAGACGGAAGTGATGGAGGGGAGCAGACGATAAAAACACACATCCGACCTGCCGCTAGATTCGAGCCGGTCCACAGACTAACAGATCAGTGCTCTAAAAGCGGTGTATTATTATTATTACTCTTCAACTCTCTCCTTTACTCCCCATCTCTCTTCTGGCTTTCCCTCTGGCTTGTTAGTTCTCTCTCGAAACATCTGTAAATGTTTCCCTAGCTAACCTTGTCTCCTGTCGAACGAGGTGCTCGTGAAGAATTCTAAGGTCTCTTCAGACTACAACATCGAATCCGAAGACTAAAGTACCACGCAAAGTACTTGACATCTCAGTACTCAGTCCACAAGTACTCATCACATGTCAGTACATGGCAAGTATGTTAGTCCTGATTATGAACCAAATACATTTTTTTACGTCACATCAAGTACAGATGTTGGTACTGTACCTGTTCACTAGTCGTTACCGTGTGTCAGTACTATTCACTACTTTTTAATGGTCACATGTCAGTACTGGTCACCAGTTTGAACTGGTCACATGCCAGTACTATTCACCAGATTGTACTGATCATGTGTCAGTCCCATTCACACGTCAGCACATGTTCTTGTGAACAATGGAATCCTTACATGTTATGCGTTAGAATAATTGCCTTAGTTGAGATCAAAGATACTTGACGAGCGGCATAACAATCAATAATAATAACAATAATAATAATAATAATAATAATAATAATAATAATAATAATAATAATAATAATAATAATAATAATAATAATAACAATAATAATAATAATAATAAT
>MPNW01000301.1:6215-26931 GCA_011800805.1 Hirudo medicinalis
GGCGACGACAACTATGATTATTATTATTATTATTATTATTATTATTATTATTATTATTATTATTATTATTATGACAATGACGACGATGATGACGAAGACGACGACGATGATGATGATGACGATGACGATGACGATGACGATGACGACGACGATGTTTCTCGTTAGCATCTAATCAACTCAACAGTATCACATATTGTTATGTTATTTATGATAATATTATTATTATTATTAATAATTACATCACTGAGCTTCAAAATAACGTAGCTAATTATTTTGTTGTCAGTTTTACCTGCTAATCCACCTCATTTGAAACAATAAATCCTTCTTTAAAAAAACCTTTATGGAGCCCATTAAGCTGTTGAAATTTTAGATTTTAAAATAATTTCGCTAGAAATTGATATTTTAAAATTGTTTGGAAAAAGATTTTATCGTCTTCTTTTTATTTTGCATCCTCCGAACATTTTAAAACTATTAAAAATTTTAGGAATCCAAATTATATTATATTATAAAAAATCTAATTATTATTCCTAATATTCTAAAGAGTGAATGTTTTGAAAGCCATTTAAAGTTTGAAATTCAATTAAGCTCCATTATTTTATGGAAAATCTAATTCATTTTATCGAATATTCATTAAATCATAAAAAACTAAACTTTAGCACTTCGAATTCGGAGTAAATTAATTTTAATATTTAATTTCTCACCTAAAAATGCCAAAGAATAGAATGCAGTTGTGTTTGGCGAGCTGGTGGGTGGGCTTAAAAGTTTCAGGAACAAATCTCTTCTTTTTGAAAGTGAAACAATCTTTCCGGGTTGGTCGAGCAACCAAAAAATGAGAGAAAACTGTTCCGCATCCTCGAAATTCTTCCGCCATGCTCCAGGTATAAATACGCCTCCGCACGACGAACCATAAAAATGGATTTTTAATGCATTACTTCAGAGCACTTAGATCCTGGATCGGTTTTGGAAATTTCGTAATTTTTAACAATTCAAGATCAAGCATTGCAAATATGTTTATGAAACAAGTCAAAATCTTATTAAAGAGTTAATTAGTTAGAAATTGTAAAATTAAATTATTTTGTATTTAATATTTTAATTTTAAATAATAATCCTAATAAAAACGACGATGATGATGACGATGGCGATAATGACGATGACGATGACGACGATGAGGATGATAATGATAATGATGATGACGATGGCAATATTTTAATTAATTTACATTATCGGGAATTTGTATTTTATGGCATTTCAGTGGCATTTAAAGTTGGTTAATACAGATTTTCTTGTTAACCTTAAATTCAGATGTTGTGGATAATTATATTGAATTTTATTCATATTTATCATGATAATCATGAAATGATTTACTTGTAATTTGAAAAATTATGAAATTTAAATAAATCGAATGAAATATTCGACTAGATTTGTAAATTGCACGATTCAAATATTCAATTTGATACTTTAAATGCAAAATGTTTCAATAAACGCTGCAACAAAAGCAAGTGCATTCCTCCAAATCATTCATTCATTCTTCATTCTCAACCTCAAAGTTCTCTTCAGTGCGCGTCACATAAATTAGAATTCAGTGCAATTTAAGGTAAAATAAATCTTATTGATTAAATCCTAAGCAGCGAAAATCTTAATTTTTAGAAATTGCTGTTAATTAGCTAGTAATATTGAATTGAAAGAAATTGAATTGTTATTAATAAATAATTACTTAATAATAACAATTAAACCAATTATTTATTATTTATTTATTTATTGTATGTTATATTAACTTATATTATTTATTAATAATTATCATTAATTATTTTTATATTTAAATTGCTTATTAATCATGACCGTGAATATTTTGGAATAAAAGAATTGCTTCAAACTTCTCGATGTCCTGTTGATTAATTTCTTTCATTTTCATAAATAATTAAGAATTAATTAAAAATTATTAAGTAACATTGCAGTAAAATTAAGCAATAATGCAGTAAAACATCAGATTATTAATTCCTCATTTAAGTTATTATTTTTAATATTTATTTTTGAAATAAATATTACAGATGACGTCTGAGTTGTCATGAAACCACAAAAATGTCTTCGCGAGTCAAAATGTCACCTCCCTCATTTCCATCAAACAAATCCATTGTTGGCTTCCAACAAGAACAAGAACAATATTTATGCATTTACATTAGAATGCTACAAGTTTAATAATAATTATACATTTTAATGTAGTTATTTTAATAATATTATTATAATAATATTATTATAATAATATTATTATTATTAATAATAACCTTATATGATTACTATTGATACCAACAATAAAGTGTTGGGCTCATCATTAAAAATACATTGATAATCATTATCATCAAGTTACTTTTTATGACAACAGTAACAAGGGCTCAATCCAGAAGGGAATTACCGCAACGGAGACAACAAGACAAAGATGCATTTTTTCTCGAACAACAAAAGCATTAAGCTGCAGAATCCGGATGTGTGAGGGGGATTTTAGGGGATTTTATTTCAATTTGGAAAGTTCGCTTCTTGAGAAAATTAAGCATTTGTTGATGATCTAAAGAACTTTTCCGTTTTTGCGTCTACCTTAGTAAGCATTACAACGGCAACAAAAACAACAACATAAAACCTTCTACTGCCTACTACTACAACATCGTGAAAACTTCAACAAGACGTGGACATAAACTTACACATTACAGGAACATGTCCATCCACATAATCTTGTTATTCGGCGGCCTTAATGCACGCACGCACATACGTTCACATGCACACAACACACAAACAGCGATCGTTTCTTCAGATCGCTACTCGAGCAGAACATCAACGGTTTCTCAGATCCGATAGGAGGAGGTGCATGCTCCAATCACTCGCACGCGGAAAGCACGCACACGAACACGAATCCATCAAAGGACGTGGAATGCTCATCGCCCGTGCACAGTTGCAGCTGACTGGAGCCCGATCCACTAGCTGGATGCCATGTTGAAAGGTGAGCAGCCATATGGTAGCATTTTCTTTCCATCAGCGCACCTGACCGGATTGCACAAGAGTTTCAATTTTGTGTACTCGAAGAGGGAAAAGCATGAAATCCGAAAATAGTTTGCCGTGAGTTTGCCTCGAGAATCCATGGATCCGCCGATAGCCTTTCCAAGTGAGTGGTTTCCGACTTTTGGAACTTTTTGGAAACAAAATGACGAAAAAGCCCAAAAAAAAGAAACAGGACTTAAATTGTTAACAAATGAGTTAAATGTTGTTAAGCATGAAGTAGAATTTGAGACATTTCAGCACAGCTCGTGAGCAATGTTTTCATTGTTTCAGGTTATCCCCGGTAAGCACGGATGGTTGCTACATCCACAAAAACATATAGAAATATGAAAAACCTCGTTGAATGTGCAAATATTTGTTGTACACGTTCGAATGTAATTTTAATCCAGCAAATATTAGATTATTAATAGTAAATGAGCAGTAGTTACGTAATGTAAGTAGCAGCAATGATGTAATGTTACGCAATTAGAAGCAGCTGACGACCAGCATTTTGACACTTTGATGATTTTTAAATGGCATTCTATTGCACCTTACATCTGAGCATTGTGCTGCAATAGCATCAAGATATAATGTTCCATATATTTGTAATAATAATAATAATACTAATACTACTAATAATAATAATAATAGTAATAATAATAATAATAATAATCATCATCTTCATCATCATCATCGTCATCGTCGTCATCATCATCGTCGTCATCATTATCATCATCGTCATCACAATGTAATCGTCGTCGTCGTCGTCATACTAATGATGATAATAATGATGGTAATAATAATATTGTAATAAACGACGGGGCTTAATTTAAGCCGAGTTTATTGTTGGGATTGTCCAGCAAATATTCAGTTGTCAACTGAGTGGTATTAACTGTAAATACCACGCTTACGTAATAATCAGATATTGCGTAACGATCAGTTGAGTGATTATTCGCTGAATAGAAATGTTCTTCAATGTGCGCTTCGAGATTCTCTGAAATCTTGTATGCTTCTGTCTGAGATCTTCTGTCTCGCCGTAGAACTAAAAGATAGTGAATATAATCGAAAACTAATTAAACATAAATATAACTTTAAAAATTAATTGATGGCATTTTCAGGGTTATAACAATATTAATATTAGTAATACTACATTAATAATAACAATTATAAAATCCAAGGTTTCACAATCAACAAACAACAACTAATAATTTGACATTTCATGTTTGCATCTCCAAACAAAACGGAAAACATTTTCAACTTAAAAATTATCAATGAAACTGATCAATGGATGGATGGATGGATGGATGGATGGATGGATGGATGGATGGATGACCGGACGGGCAAATGGATGAATGGATTGGACAAGCATTTAGATCAAGTTTCTTTTTCGATGAAACAAAGAAAAGATGGACGGAAGAATGGGATGCAGTTTCAAAGTTGAGGCCAAATAATAAACAGTAGATTGCGGAACAACTGAAGAACCTCTCATTCAAAATCACTTAATTTACTGGCATTAATTTTATTTGCCAAATAAGTAAAGAAATACGTTTAATAACATTTGCTGATATCAGTTTTAAAATGAAATATATGATCGAATTAAATTATTTTAAAAAGATATTTCGATTAATTCAAATAAATCTAATTACATTTTATCAGTAAGATGAAAAAAATTCGAAAAAAAAAATAATTAAAACTCTAAATCCCGTCCGAGCAGGCGATTGGTACCCAGTGGCGGCAATCGTTTTATCGGGAGTCGTCGTTGCCATGGTTACGTCGGTCATGAGCTGGAAGCTGTTGACCTGGATCAGGGACAGGAAGAGGCGCTACCACGAACCACTGCTGAACGATGGATGGTCGAATGAAGGGAAGCCCAAGGTCATCGGGAAGTTGTTGAGTCTCTTTCACAGAGGTGAGGTCAATTTGTGGCTAGTAATGAGAATGAACTTACTAATAAGGATTGGTTTAAACTATTTAATCAATTAAGGGTGACCCAAAATAACTAACAAGCACGAATTCATTATAAATGATTCATTAATAAGTTAGTAATCATCGCTTTGTGATGTGAAAGTAACATCATAATCATCATCTTTAAGTGTGAAACAAAATTTATTTTCTCTCTTGGTAGTCTCAGAAGAATCTAGCGTAACATTTGCACTTAAGCAAAATGCACTTTCAAAAACATTCAACAAAATATTGAATAACATCCCTCGTTGATTCATTTACAAGTTAACTAATAACCACGCAAATTATTTCCATATTTTGAAACCTTCTCGTTGAAATTCCTCTCCTTTTACAGGTCATTCGGCAGATGGAAGTGATGCCTCGAAAAGATTTGAGGAAGAGGAGGATCAGGCACTCAAGAGGAGTTCCACCGTCCACAGCAGAACGTCCCTCATCTCAAGCGGTTCTTCTTCCAGGCTTCCTCAGTTCCTCCGCTGATCATTCAGAACTGTCAGCCTCAGGACATCCACATTCCAGAAAGGAGGCAGAGTACATTCAGTGTGGAGAGCGGAGGAGTGGAATTAGGTGGAATGCTTAATTAATTACCAATTAACTAGTCAGATAATTACAATGAATTAGTTGATTATCAGGTTATATTAACGGTACTGTGAAATGTTGGCATAATGAGTTTGTGTTTTGAATGTTCTTGGGTTTCTCGTTAACAATGTCAAATGTCACAGTTAGGAACCTAGTTTGTCAGAATTTCAGGATGAAATATGATGGATTAAAAACTGCATTAAAAAATTAAAAATCTTGTTATTATATAAGCTTAATTAATAAATAAATAATTATTGAAATTTTAAATTAAAATAAAACTTATTAAGTGAGAAAAGTTATTGCTTTCAATAACTGAACTGATGCAACTGATAACTGATAACAACAACTGATTCTTACTATTCAAGACCTCTAACTAAGGTCATGCCCCTTCTCAGGACAAGTTCAAGCCGAGTGCTACAAGTGCGAAGTGACTGATACCGAACTGAAGACAAAATCGATGCGTTCCAAGTTCGGACTGACTTCTTCCATAAACGAAGCTGCAGAGGACGGAGAAGTTGAAGATGGAGAGAACTTGAGAGGAAAAGAAGATGATGAAGAGGAAGAAGAAGATGAGACGGAAGAAAATTCAGCTGGAAATTTAATGTTCAGTCTGGAGCATGACATGCACAGAGAATCTTTAACTGTAACCATCAACAAGGCCATGAATTTGCGCTACATAACTCAAGCTCAACAAACGGTCAGTGCTCAAGGAGACACAACCGTTGCCAGCACTGGTAAGGAACCTTTGACATCTTCGGGTCAAGTTCAGAGCAGCGTGTTTGATCCTTACGTGAGGATTCTGCTCCTTCCTGATGGAAAACAAAAAGCCAAGACAAGAATCGTTCGAAGACTAGGAATCCAGTTTTTGAGGAAACATTCACCTTCTACGGGATAGGATCACAGAAACTCACTCAAACCATTGTCAAGCTCAGCGTCCTCAACCACGACAGATTTGCCAAAGATGCTTTTCTGGGTCAAGTGGTGCTACCTTTGACCTCGAAATTGATTAAGCGTGACAGACACTCTGTCACCTTCTGTCGTAAAATCATTTCCCCACACCAGGTAAGGACTGATTGGAAATAGCCAATAATTAATATTTATTTCTTATAAAATGCATTTAATCGAATTTCAGTCACTTCAAAGACAAGGAGAAATATTCATCTCCCTTAATTTTGATCCCTCGTCAGACAAGTTGACTGTCATCGTTCTGAAGGGGAAAAATTTTCCAAGGATGGATATCGCTGGATTGGCCGGTAAATGATGTAAATGATCGAATGGAAAATAAATTAATGAGCAATTATCCTAAATTATTAAATAATCAGTTTTTCCTTTGTATAAACACATAAAATATATTGTGTTTATGATGGATATAAACCAAGCTGCATTGAAACTTTTCCATCTCTCAGATCCATACGTCAAAGTGTACCTGGTGTGTGACGGACAGAGAGTGGATAAGAAGAAGACCCAAGTGAAGAAGAGGACCTTGAACCCAATTTTTAATGAGACATTCCTGTTCACCCTACCCCCTCACCATCAACACCACCTGACTACCCACTCGGCTGGGGAAGCTGGGGCCGATCGCCCGAGCAACCAGCCATCGGTCTTGTTAAGAATCGTCATCCTCGATTGGGACAGGGTGTCCAAAAACGAAGTCATCGGAAAGGTCGAAATAGGGTCAGAGGTGAAATCGGACGTGGCCGTCAAGCAGTGGAACGAGATCATGGAATGCCCCAGGAAACAGGTGGCTGTCTGGCACAAGTTGGAGTGAACGGATGTTCGGAACACCTAGAATATCCAGTTTAAAATCGATCTTTGCATTGTCACCTAGCATACTTGAGTGTTTCATCGTAACCTTAAAATAGCCAAATAATACATTCATTCAACTACTTTGTTCCATGTCTTTGCATTTCTTCCCCATTCTTTAGCACAACCATGTCCAGGAGAGATTTCCAAAAAAATAATAATAATTATGTTTGTATAAAGTTATTAAATATTTGTTTAATATGGTTATGAACTTATTGAATATTAATTGTTACAACAATTGTCAACCTCGTTGTGAGTTGTCGTAAGACGTTAGTTGCTTGGTGTTCGTAACTTTGAAATGAATCAATAGAAACACATAATTAGAACTTCATAATAACTTCGTAAATGTAATTACTTCATTCATTCGTAAATAATTACTTCTTAATTATGTCATAATAACCTCATGTTTACAACACAATAACGTCATATTTATAACATAATTACATTCAACTCATGGTAATTGTTCCCCTCATATGTTTCGAACTGAGATTCAAGAATTTCTTAAACAATTTTTTGGCTTGTTTCAATTTATTTTCAATTTAATTTCAATTTAATTTCAATTTAATCAAAATCGAAACTCAATGAAAAGGTGACGTCACGTCTCAATTAACCATTAAAATATCAACCAGTGAAAGGGCACAATTTAATTCCATAAGTAAAAATATATATAAACACATAGTAACATATAAATAATAAATAATTAATAATAAATAAATAATAATAAATAATTAATAATAAATAAATAATAATAAATAATTAATAATAAATAAATAATAATAAATAATTAATAATAAATTTCCACAAAGAATTGAACAAAAATACAGAAAATCCATAAATCCGACTCTTGTTAACCTCATCGTCAAATTTTCAGAATTGATGAATCGAATGAGCTTAAAACCAGGTTAAAAAAAAAGTTCAAATCTAGAAAACTCCAGTTGGTCCATCACAAGCATTGTAGCCTTGAATAACACGCACAAATGACACACAAAAGATGTTTTGCTAGAAATTCGAGAATTCAAGTTCTCAGACATTCAGAAATGTGAACAAATTGCAGCAGAATCCGTCAACATGAGATTCTTAACTTTAAAGGGAACATTCCCTCGTAAACATCGAAAGATACAAACATCGGTTGAAACAACTTAGATACAAACATCGGTTGGAACAACTTATCTCCTCCTTAAGGAAAACTACTCAGGCGTGACGGTCTCAACTACAGGTGAGTGAGGTGATGCGATGATTATTGACTGGATGACCTTTAACCATTGGCATTTGGAGGTTCAACATATAAGAAGGTCGGATATCGATTTCCTTGACGTTTTTTGGTGGTTATTGTAGGTGCAGATGCTGTGTTTCTTGTTGTTGTTGTTGTTTCTGCCTTGTATGTTGCTGGAACTTTCTCGTGTTGTCGTCAAGATTTCGGAGATGGCGCTCGATAGGAGAGGGTCCGTCACTTGCGGTTCTGAAAAAGGTTACTTCTTTTTCTTATATTGCTTACTTTGTACATTCTCCAGGTTGCATTTAAAGTTGCAATGCACACGAAGATACGATCATATTCTGTTGTGCAATATAACATTCTCTCCATTCAACAACATTATCAAATGAAATCCAAGTTACCGAGCGATATGCTAATTAGATTGTCAACTAATTGAGATTAACTTAGATTGCCATGCAACCACATCAACCTCCATTTCGCACCGCGGGCTGAAACTGGGCGGAGACAATTAACCTATCTAATTAAAATTATGTGGGTCAAATGATGCTTTGAATTCTAATTGACTCCTGTTCTATTGTGTCGACAGAATTTGTTTTCCAAACCAGATGAGGGGTGGAGTTGAGACGGTGACGTCATCATCCATCACGGCGGTGTTTGAGGGGCGTTAAAAGATAAAAGAGTTTATTTATGGTGGCAAGACCATTGGGTGAACTTGTTCGCGAAATTCAGTAATCAAATTATTCATCCATTCATCCTTTACTCAACCATCAATCCATCCATTCTTCTGTTCATCCGTCCATCAGTGGCATAGTAAGGTTGGGCGGCCACCCCGGGCGCCATGCTTAGGGCTTCTAAATTGATACTTTCAAGCAGGGCGGATGGCACCAAATTATAAAAATTAGATACCAAATTAATGATGTTAGGGGGCACCAAATTATCAGTCTCGCCCCGGGCGCCAAAACCCCTAGGTACGCCTCTGTCACCCATCCATCCATTCACTCTGAAGCTCATCCATCTTTCCATATACCATCCATCCATCAAAACTCCTTTTTAGTGCCTTCAATCACGAAAAGATCCTTCAATCGCTGCAAGTGATTAATTACCTACATTTTTATGGATCATCATTTTGGAAACTTCGAGATAAGCTAGAGTTTATTGATCGACTGAAGGCATGGAATAACAGAAGCTATTAATCACACATATTTTTGTAAATCCCTTCTGTAAATTCAATGAATAGAAAGGATTGTTTGTGTTTGTTGAGATCGTTTTTCCAGCATCATCTTTGTGGCAACAGCTGCAAGCTTTACAGGCTCACTTAATGGACTCTTTAACCTAATCGCACTGAATTAACTTACTATTTTTAACAATATTTTTACCAATTATTTATAATTACTATAATATTAAAATCAGACTAAATCGTTTTGAAAATCACCAAGAAAATTGAGTCCAATCACTCAGAGCACTCAGCTTCGACTTACATCTGAGAAATTGACATCGTCTGAAGACATCAATCACTTCCTCACGTGTTTTACCGTGTGGCCGTACAACAAGCCATTAAAGCTACAAGCCAGGCATTAAAAGAATATGACGTCATCAGGGATGGGCGAAATATGAGCCAGTCTAGCAAGAGAGTGGGATCCTCTTACGTACAAGACTGCCAGATGTCTGGAATGATCTCAAACAAACAGACGATTACGAACAAAACATCCGATAACAGGTTTGTTGGTTTTTTACTTTTTTGAACTTTTTTTTCTATTTCTCTCTCGTGAAGATAAATTCTCCAAACCGGTTTCAAACTGTTGCCACAGGCTGAGTTGATGCTCCAGGAATTGGAAGCCGCCAATTTAGCTGTTCAAACGTAACAATCTCCCCCCATTTGAAAGCGATGACGAGTCGAAAATGACCAATTTCAGTCTGGAAAGGAGACCTTGTTCTGCATGGAGTGTCGATACGGATCTAACGCAAATTGAACAGTCTCCTTTATAGGATCAGACGAGATGGAGTGAATATTCCGTTTTATTTCATTCCTCCAAACATCCTGAAATCCATAAACATTTCGATCCTTCTTCGGGACCAAAGAATTCAGCAGAATCGCAAACGCTTTCCATTCAAAACACGTCCGTTGAACTGCTCCTTTGTCGGTTGAAGTGCTACAATGGGAAGCATTCTCATTGGCTTTTTATCAGGTCAGACGTTGTGGGACTGGAATCAATCAACCGAATCCGCTCTTGTTTCATTTCCTCGCAGAGTCCATCCAATGTGCCATGGACATCCGCAACATTTAATAAGTAGTACAACATTATTTAATTAATAATATATTATTATCATATAATATTATTTAATTAACAATAATATATTATTTATTTCTATAAATTAACAGTATTTTATTACCTCAAGTTATTTATTACTTAAAATTACAAAACAATAATTACTAAATATTAGAATTAGTTGATGTTTAAGGAACCACGTGCAGCGGGCAGCTCATAGCATCAAAGACATCAAAAATCAGGAAAAAAATGGAACCAAATTAAAAATAACAGAAACCTTGAAACACTCTTAGAACAATTTACACCTGCGTTTGCGTCAAGGTGAGAAACAAAATAGAAGGGAAATCATGCATGCCTCTCAGAAGTGCAGTCACAAGACTCATTCTTGCCGTCATCCTGGGATGAGGTAGCTTGAGAGGCTGTTGGATGGAGTTCGTGGGATCTGAATTAAAAATTACTTGAAATGATGATTGAAGCGATAAATTGATGTGAAATATTAAGTGGTCGTAAATGACAATTTATTTATAATAAATATAATGTAATATAATAAATTAAATGTTTTATAATATAATTTATGTTGTGAAAATAAATTTATCACACAAAATACAATTTAATTTGTGTAAAATAGTTTCTGAAGTAAAAACATAAAACACGTTACAACAATTTAAAAATTATATTTTGTCGAATCGCTTGTTGAAAAAGCACATCGTATCGAACAGTATTTTTAAAGAATTTTGAAAAAGATAATAATTATTCTCTGTTTTGATGAACAACAATTATTAAATATAGGGGGACACAAAATGATTATGATGAAGCCCGATTTATTGGCCATTATTCTACTTTCTTTCACAATAAAAGATGGAGAAATGTTCTGTCATCTCAATTCTTGCGCCTAACATTATTTATGTTAATTATTTCAATATTTACATAATTATTCTACATATAAATGTCACCTACTTTCAAATTCACTAGTAAGTTTTAAGAATGTTATTCCAATAGCATCAAAAATATAAAAAAGAAATGATAGCAAACTTGATTGGATATTCACCCTGTAATCCCGTGCATACGAAAGCGATTTGTTACAAAACCTGGCTTTAAAATATTTGAAATATTTTGTTTGTGGTTGACGCAATTTTAATTCAATCGAGCATAATTTATTGAATTGTTTTCTGCACAAAAATTCACAAAAATAAATTTAAAAAATTCGAAATTTATTCCCTGTTGACCTTGTACATGTGCAAACCAAGCATGGGTTAATTCGGCAAGATCAAGGAACATTTCCTTCAGGAAGCGATAAGGAAAAGAACAATTGTGGATATTGTGAGATGGAAAAGAAGTGAACCTTGAAATGAACATCGTGAAGAGAATTTCGAGGTCTGCCGGATTCTTGTGTGGCAGCATTAGTTGCTTTCAGATTAGGAGAAAGAGACACGTTCCTACATTTCTGCCTGAATCAACAGACGGTCTTCTTTGCATCATTAGTGATAAAAGTTTAAACATTAAAATGACATTCTTGAAATCGACAAAACAGGGGAGGGTAAAATAAATGTCCCCTCCCGGTCCAAAAATGACGTCACTGTTGTAACGACAACAAGAGTTTGATTTTTAAATTTGCATCGAACAATGTACAACGATTGTTGCGTACAACGAGCGTTTATTGTTTGTGTTCGTGCAGAACGACTCTCGTATCGTGTTGCTGGGAAATAATTGGATGTCGTCCGCTTTCCTTGTCGGCTCAGATGAAGTCTTATTCCAATGGAATTGAAATGTCCATTGGCCAATCACGTCTCAAACAAGACACGTCAACGGGTACCGAAGTTATTTTATTTTGAATATCACTTAAAAACATTATTTATTACATTATTACTTAGGGCATTAAAAACATTATGCAATATGGAAAATGGAAATGTTTCTGAATTTACGAATCCCGAACAAACACGAAATGACTGTGCCCCATCAAGGAAGCATCGAGTGGATTCTTGAGATGGCCGAAGTAATGGGTTAAGTAACAAATTAATTGGATGACATCGGCTTTCCAACCTTTTTCCAGCAGTGCATAATTCCTATGCGAGTGAACCAAGGTCGAGAAAAATAGTAATTCCGATGGTTATACGACTCTTAACTTATGAATCTTAAGAAATGAATAAATAAATCTTCTTTTATTTATTTCAGTCTAAAGAATCAGAAAATATCAAAATTGGGAGTTCAAATCACGTTCCACAAAAAACATAAATCATTTTCCTTACATTTCCACGACTTTAATCAAAATTGAAGTTTATCAACATCGTAATATTTTACTTATTTTATTAGCATAAAAATACCTTTTGCCATGATTCGAAAATTATATATATTTAAAATTACGTAAATTATAAAAATATTGTAATTATTCACGTAATTATTTCTTATTAATCCGTCGTAAGTTCTAACCCGAGTGCGGCGGGCACATCTACACTAAATAATCTGCATTAAATAATATAAATTGTACTAATAACAACAATTTAATAGATTACTAAATTATCATTATTGCTATTATTATTATCATTATAATTACTATTGTTATTATTATTATCATCATAAATATTTTTATTGCGTGATTTTTATTGACGATTATTATTATTTTATTACACGGGCACACATCTCGCTTGTTCTTGGAACCTGGAGAAGGAAGGAAGCCACGTTTCTTCGTTGCACGAGAAGCTGAGGAGGAGGAGGAGGAGGAGGAGGAGGAGGAGGAGGAGGAATCATCGCAACATTGTTATGGAAATTACGTCACTTCACTATAATGACTATAATCGTGATAGCAATTGCATGATGACAGTATTTATCGTTAATGCTGTTACCATTATTAATCTTATTATAATAATAATTATTATTATTGCCAGGGTTAAGAGTAGGGTTAGGGTTAAGAGTTAGGGATTGATAATATAAAAAGATTAATAATCTTATTATAATATTAATTATTATTAATCTTATAAAAATAATAATTACTATTAATGTTATTATAATAATAATTAGTTATCTTATTATAATTAATATTATTATTATAATTTGAACAGTTAATTATCACATTTATTTAATTAAGTTGCAATACAAATAACATCCGTTAAAGATGCCAACTATAATCATCAAACAAAACAATAACAATGATGTCAAAAAATAATTTCAAGTAGCTGATTGAAAACTCAAACAAAACACTGTTTAGAAGGACATTTGTACGTTAAAATAGTTTTATTCAAATGTTTATTCAGTGTCTCAAATGTTACCATTAAATATTTAACCTCAACTTTTAGTTTAGTTTAGCAAATTTTTCGCGAATTACATGCATTAATAAGAATAATGCATCTTACGTGCATCATGTCCAAAATCGTCTAAATGAAATAACTATGACATCTTTAGCAGACCTGACTTCAAGATATCAGAGTTGGAGGCGTTCAGCAAAGTCGTCGAAGAGTGCGATGCTCTCGGAGAGATACTGGATTTCGATGCCACGGCTGTCATGCCTGCATTGTTCAGATGTGAAGGACTAGGAAGGTTCGAGTTTACGGAAGGAGGTGGTCTCAGAGAGAGCAGAGGAGGAGAGTTCAGCCGCAGGTTCTGGAAGGGAAGAGGTCCGCCAGGGCAGTTTTTAAGGGCAGCCTGTAGGTTCTTTGGCCGTACTGCCTCGACCGGTAGTACCCGGCGTCGTTTCTTCGGCAGCTTTGCCCTGGCTTTCGTGTGGGAGTAGAAAAGGGCGAAGTTGCTGACGATTACTGGTACTGGCAGCGCTATCGTCAAAACACCAGTCAGAGCACAAATGGATCCCACAAACATGCCCAAGTACGTTTTGGGGGTCATGTCCCCATAGCCCACCGTCGTCATGGTGATTATAGCCCACCATAGACCCTCTGGTATGGAGGGAAAGTTATTGTCCATATTCACTTCTGTTTTCTCGGCGTAATACACCAACGACGCGAAGACAACTATGAAAAGGACAAGAAAGAAGACGAGAAGAGACAACTCGTGGGCACTGGCTTTGAAGGTGTGAATGAGGATTTTGAGGCCAGGTGAGTGTCTGGTCAGCTTGAAGAGCCTCATGATGCAGACGATGCTCAGAAAGTCCAAGACTTCGTTGTCCATCTGGATGAAGGTGACTATGGCGTCCAAGTAGAAGGAGAGGATTGCCACGAGGTCGATGATATTGACGGGCATGCGAAGGAACGAGAGGCGATTGGGAGAGACAATAAACCTGACAATCAACTCGAACGTGAACCAAACGTTGCACACGCACTCGACATAAAAGAAGCCCGGGTGCGGCTTTGTCTGGTTCCTGAATGCTCGATGACCCAGCTTCGACCCGAAAAGCCACTGATGCGGATTGCCGTCGAACTGCTCAGAATCCACCTCAGGCGTCTTGTCGTCAGAGTTGTGGTGCTTCCTGAGCGACAGTTTCTGTCTGACCGGCGAGTAGTTGTACAAGTTCCTCGAAGATGATTCTCCTCTCCCAGAAGAATGCTTGTAATCGGTGTCGATGCTGTCACTGTGCTTGTAGTCCTCGTCTTCGGTGCTGGACGTCGTCACCACTTCCGAGTGGTTGCTGACCGAGGAAGCGTTCAGAGAGACGAAGGTCTGAATCTGATCGTGGTAGGACGAGTTTCTGCGACTGACTCTCATTGAAGGGTGGGTTTTAAGGCAGAAGGAAACGATGGAGACGATGATGAAAAAGACCGATATTGCGGCCACCAGCTGTAAACGGAAAATCAGTTTTACTCTCATTATACGCGCACCTTGTTGATCGTTCCGATGCAACTTTCAATGAGGAGAAGTTTAGAATTGTTTTATTTTACCCCTCTTTTTATAGATCCCTTAATTTCATTTACAACAACATTCCAATGCAATAAAGATGAACCCAGCTGGGTAAACATTGAGTTATGCCATTTCATTTCCTTACAACATCCATTCTCTCCTATTTGTGACAAATACGAGCATTTGGTTAAAGTTTCATCTTGCAAAACATCCAGATACAACTTACCTTGGCCAAAGTAGAGGAATAGGGCTCTTCAAAGAGGGCCCAAATCTTTGGTTTAATCCTGTCCCAGTAATTGAGGTCTGATTTGTTGAACTCGTCGTCGATGCCAAACTTCTTCATGATGTCTTCTTCGGTTGGTTTGTCAGTGTCGAGGTCAAGGCGATCCAAAGTCTGCAGGGTTTCTTGGGTGTCTCTGTGAGTCGTGTAAGTCATCCAGCAGCATGGTTCCACCTGAGTTGACAAAACTTAAATTAATGATATTAATAATTAATTATTTATTTTAATATTGGTTTGTTGCATTCAATAATGGTGTACTTTATTTGGAATTACCAATTTGACATTAGTTAACTTAATGCTTTTAATGATAGCGTACCAATGCATTTGGGGTTACCATAAGACACCGTCAACTTGTAGGTGCAAAGCATAACAAAATGTTTCACAACCAGCATTTCACAGGGGTATTTTTTTAAATTTAGATTTGAATTTTGTTACGTCATTGTTAATAACTTATTTTTCTAAAATTATCCTACATTACTAACGTTTGTGATGTATTTGAATATTGAATAATTTGAATATTTATCTTAAAAGTTTCTTTAAGTTTGAATTTCAATCTTGAAATAATGAAATTCATCAAATTCGTCAAATATTTTACCGATTTCAGGGAACATGTTGTAAAGAATACATTCGAAATTATTTTTAAACTTAAGAATAAGCCAACAAAATACTTCCTCACGTAGGATTTGAAACCACAACAAATAAGACGGGAGCAAAGAAAAATGAAAAATCAAAAACTCTTGATAATAAAATCATCTGCATGTCTCAGGTAAGCAATCATATTTTGCATAATTCAATTACGATACCCGCCCGTATCCAAGCTGAGGCAGCATGTTTGTGGCATCAATTTCATGTTTTTCCTTATCGTAAATATTGTGGAAAATATGAAAAGGTGGAATGTAAATATTCCATCCTGGTGTTGGAAAACTTTGGCTGCTTTGATTGCTGAGGTGCTCTTTCAAATGAAGAAAGAGGTTCAGAAGTGTGGTGTTGTAATGTTGTGATGTTGTGATGTTGTGATGTTGTGATGTTGTAATGTTGTGATGTTGTGATGTTGTGATGTTGTGATGTTGTAATGTTGTGATGTTGTAATGTTGTGATGTTGTGATGTTGTGATGTTGTGATGTTGTGATGTTGTTCAACTCAGTTTCTCAGACGGTTTCAATATTTTAACAAGAAATTAATTCTCAGGAACATTCCGCTGTGGTTTTCCCTCCTGAATGAATCGAATGCATTTGCAGGAATTGTTGTAATTATAAAAACATATTTTAAAACATAAAAATATAATTATAATAAAAAAATGTAATATAATAAATATAATAAAGATAGAATAAAAAATTAATATAACATTTTAAATCATAAAAAATATATTTTAAATTATAAAAATAATTTTATGTTATATTATTATTGGATCGGCATATTTCCATGAATATTTATTTGTTAATAATCTGGATTTAAATTCATGACAGTTATTCGGATCTTCAATGAAATCTAAATATCGAAAGCCTTAAATGTGTTTCGAGAATAACAAACCTCACATTACTTCACGCAAGAATAAACAGACTTTTGTTTATGGGGCAGGTCGAAGGTCAGTGATGAAAGGTCACAAAAATGAACATAAGGGCCACTAATGGGAACATTCCAAATAAATTGTTGCATTTTACATATATTTTTCTCGCTATTTCCGACCTTTTTTTATTAATAATTTAAAACTCGATTAGCACATTTTACTTAATATTATGTTGAATAAATATTGAATAAATATTTATTAATTACATTTAATATATTTCCTTAGTTTCCTGATTTTATTGAATGAACTTGGGTGGTTTTTCCTCCTCCTGGACTGGAACGATGGAATTTCTAAATTAAAGTGAATTCAATTTCTTTCTTGTCGTGTTTTTAAATTAGATTTATTGCTTAAAAATGAAATTAAATTAATTAAAATGTTCCAGGAAAACAGTTTTAAAATTCAGAAATAAAATTTGGCATTTTGAAAATCTGATTTTCGACCTTCAAGGTTAAAATAATAAATTATAAACATGCAAAAAATAGTAGAAATGGAAAAAGTTGCAATTCTTTCGAGATCAACTGCGTGGTTGCTGAACAGAAGTGGTTGCTGAATCTTTGGAACAACGCGATGCAATATGCCCCAAGCTCCTCACTCAGTTGAATTGGAAGTAGTCGTTTGAGAAGCGAAGATGGATGGAATGGAAGAAGAGATTGTTGCCATCCATCCTTCCATTCCACCCATCCATTCATCTATCTATCCAATCAATCAATCCATCCATCTATCCATCTATATATCTATCCAATCAATCAATCCATCTATCCATCTATCTATCTTTCCATTATATCCATCCATTTATCTATCTATCTAATTAATCAATCCAACCATTCATCAATCCATTCAACGAACTATCCTTTTATCCAATTCCTCCAACCATCCATACAATTCCTCCATCCATCCATCCATCCAACCATCCATCTACCAATCTATCATTTCATCCATTTATCTAATCCATCAACCTGTCCTTCCTTTAAACCAGCGCGTCCATCCATCAAACATGATTAATGAGACTGATGATAGTTCTTACAAGTCTCTTATCTCTTTTCGAACGCCATTAACTTTCGCAGATGGTAATGATGTCGGTGATGATAATGATGAAGGTGATGAGGAAGATGATGCCGATGCTAATACTGACGATGGTGACATGACGATGGTGATGAAAGTAACAAATTTGATGGAAGACTAAAATTGATAGCAAATCCTGAATTTAGATTGCAAGGAAGGAGTTTGATGGAAGTTTGATGAAATTTTTCAACATTTTTTTGTTGTTGAACACGCGATGTTTCGTCGTAGGATGTTGTGTTGTTGCATTCACAACAAAGTGATTATAATATGTTAAATATTTAAATCGTATTTTTACTTATATTTCATATTTATATCTTAACCACCTGAATCAACAAAACTGATGAAAGTCATTCCTTTTCGTGCTTTCAAAAAATATTAGCGCTACATTCACAAGTTTAATATCTTTAAGATAGTTTATTTCATGTTCATTATTATTATTATTATTATTATTATTATTATTATTTTATTCATTCAACTCAAGCGTAACGGCGGGAAAGTCAATGAAAGAGGAAACCAAAATAACAGTAATTTCAACTTAAATCTAAAAAGGAAAGTCGAAAAAAAAATTCTATAATTCTTGTTTAACTGAAATTTCACTGTCATCCTAGAATCTTTCTAAGTTTGTGAGCTGTTCCATTTAGTGCGATCTTCTGCACCTCATACTGACTCTGTTTTCCTGGTATCATCTCCACCTCTTTCCTCCAGTTTTCTTCAATCGTTCCCAGTGCCCCACGATAACTGGTGTTGTTACTTGAACTTTCCACATTCTGCTGACCTCAATTTGCAAATCTTTATATTTAACAATTTTTTCATTTAGTTTTTTCATAACATTTTTGGTCGTCAGGTATGGAAATTTCAATCAGCAGGCAATAATTTTTTTTTCTGTCCAAAAATATGATGTCCGGTCTATTAGCAGGAATTGTTCTGTCTGTGAGTGTGCTTTGGTCTCACATGAGAGTGATGTCATCGGTGCTCATCATAGGTTCAGGTTTGTGTAAATAATATTTTTCAGTTACTGGAACATCGAAACTTTTACATATTTTCCAATGGATGTAAGCAGCAACTTTATTGTGTCTTTCAGTAAATTCTGTTGGAGCAAGCATCTGACATCCAGCAATTATGTGTCCTACATGTTTCTCTATGGCACAATCTGCATGTGCTGCTCACATCTTGCTTCAATATGTGTTTTGGTAATATTTTGTTTTCAATACCTGATCCTGCGCCGCTATGATTAAACTCTCCCCTTTCAATCCACTGCGATTGAGTCTTGAAACTGTCATTTCTTTACTAATTCCTGCCTTTTCCATATTCCTCAGGAACTGTCAATCCAGGGGTTTTCTCTTTATTTCTTCCAAATTTTCCATTTGCATACTTTTTGTTAATTCGTCGGTCATTTTCATTCCAATATTCTTCTTCAGCAAGTATTTATTTTGAATTTTGTTTGATTCTTTCAAGACTGAGTATTTTTTCCTGAGACTGTCGTTCAGCTTTACTATTTGGATTAACCTACTATTTTCTGATTCGATAAATTCTGATAGTCCCAGTACAGCCTCCTGATGTACTGACCAAACCTCAAGTAATCCTCTACCTCCATTCTTTCTTTTAACATACAACTTTTGCACGTCAGCTCTTGGGTGGTGCATTCCATTGATGGTCAGAATTTTTCTTGTCTTTCTGTCGATTTTCTCAATCTCAGATTTTAGACATTAAATTATTCCGTAGCCATCAGTGAGGACTGGTATTGCCAAATTATTAATGGTCATGATTTGTGTAATAATATAATAATTATTATTATTATAATAATATATAATAATATAATATAATAATATATAATAATAATATTATTATTATTCGAATTATTATTATTATTATCGTTGTTGTTGAATGTTGTTGTTGTTATTATTATTAAATTTAAAATTTAATAATTTAACTCTCCGCTCATCCAATCACCGTTAATATTGATGCTGATTACAATGTAAATAATTATTGTAAACACATGTGATGAAGGATAATTTAAAAATGCATTCGAATATCTAAAAGACAATTCTTAATGAGTAATATTCAATAAATACATTATATATATATTGTTGTTGTTGCTGTATATATATTTGTTGTTGCATATATATTTATTTATATTACATTTATATATATATATATAAATTATATATATATATATAATG
>MPNW01000301.1:35010-59420 GCA_011800805.1 Hirudo medicinalis
GAACCTGGGTTCACTTTTAAGCCCCTGCACGGAAAGCCTGCTTAATGTTTAAACATGTTCCTCTCCAAGTGGATTCATGTTTCCATGTCGTGGAAAATATCACAAAATGAAGGTCTTTCAGCGAACATGAAGCGAGAAGCAGAAGAAGTTGGCGATTGTTCATCATTTTTAAGTTTTTCACTCGTGCTGTTCGAACAAATATTAATATATAATTAATTCATTAATTTCATAAGTTGTAATTAATTGTAATTAATTGATTATAATTAAATGTTGTAACTAATTTGTAATTATTTGTAACTGACTATTAATTAGTCTTACTTATCTTTTACTTAATTTTTTAGTAATTTAATATTGATTACTTGTAATTAGGTCATATTTAATTATAACTAATTACTAATCACAGTTTATTAATAACTATGCTTAATTAATAATTGTAGTTAATTAATAATTACAATTTATTATCAACTAATTTATAAATATAATTAATTAATAATTAAAGTTAATTATCACTTAAGGTTATTTTCTTACATTTAATTAATTAAAAGTAGTTTACTTTAATTTAATGTAAGCACTCGATATGTATTTAGTATGTTTTGAAATAAAATATTGAAATAAATATTGAGATTGGAAAATATGAAATTGGATTTTTAAACTCAATTCTTTCTTATAAAAAAAAAAACTGAAATAAAATAAGAACGTTGTCAATTTTCAGTAGGTCAGTAATTATTTTTAATTATTAATATTGTTAATAGTTAATGTTATTAATATTAAATTATTAATGTTATTGATAATTAATATTATTAATACAAAATTATTAATATTATTAATAATTAATAATTGTTAACATTATCATGAACAGCAAATATTTTCGGGACTTTCCAGATATTTGATACTTCACCTGCTTGTTTAGCTTCACTGGAATTATTTTGCTTTATAAATACTCACATGAGAAGCATCCTCTCAACCGACTGAGGTTGTTAGCTAATACAGGTAACGTGGGAGCAGCAGATCACCTGTATTTGTTCTGTGACACAGCCGGGTTTACCAAGCAAACAATGGCACTTGTCTTTGTATTTTTCTCTTGAGAAGCCTTGAGCCGCATCAAACAAAGCACAAATTCTGATATGAAGGCGATCAAAAGATCAGTTGTTCTTATTGTTGTTGTTGCTGTTGTTGTAAAGGATTTTTTTATGTTAATTATCAACGACGTTGAATATATTATTTATATTTACTTAATTAATCAGGATTTATTAATGATAATTGCTGAATCCGATGGCCATCCATATTTGGTTGTATTGCTTTGCATTTAAAATGTTTTTGTGTAGAAATGTGTTCTTGATTTTCAAATCATCCAAAGAAATGATGAGCAACAAACAGACGATGAAGTGCAATGTTAAACAATAACAAACAAACATACATTAATAAACAATAACAAACAAACATACATTAATAAACAATAACAAACAAACATACATTAATAAACAATAACAAACAAACATACATTAATAAACAATAACAAACAGGCATTTTTACCAACAGAGCAGTCCAAGGCTGCAAAATAAGGAATCGTAAACTTGAAGCGAATAATTTCCTGAAAATGTATTTTTAAAAATGTTGAAGTTCCAAAGGGAAATGATCGAAAAGGATCCATTCGGGGACTTCATCAGTTGCTTTGACTTGTTCTGCTTGAGCGTGGAGGAGTATTTTTAACTGAGATGACATTTTTTGTCAAATGAAAGAACTTTTGTGGCTTTAAAATTAAAAGTTTTGAAACGTTTCCAATTTCAGTTCTATCTTGGAAACAACGAATTATGTGAGGCGATGCAAACTTTAAATAAATACCTTTTATCTTTCTCATTCTCTCTCATAACCAAATAAAATATAATAAATAAATTACTTAATTAGTTGTTAATTAATTATTTATTATAAATATTTATTCATTATTTATTATGTATTTATTTACTTTTGTTTAACACATTGTTGTAAGATTATGAGGAACGTATTAAAATATATTTCAGTAGCAATTGTTTTAAAATGTTAATCGATTAATTCAATTAATTAATTTAATCTAATTAATAATTGCTTTAATGAGATTCTTTTGTAATTCGGAACTCTGTTGCATCCACAACGTAAACTGATTTGAAGGTGTCAAATTTTTAAATGAAACTTAAAGATTCAAATGAGATTCGGAGGACAAGGTGATTGTTTTCAAGGAGGTATTTTTAAAGCGAGCACCGTTCTCAATGAACTTTCAGAAGCAATGTTTGCAACATTTGTTTGCAACATCCCCACAAATTGGAAATAAATGCTTGAGTTTTATTCGGTTTTGTTCTTTTATTTATTTATACTGAGTCTTTCATTTACCGGACTGCATTAAAAACATGGATGCTTGTGGATGTATGGATGGATGGACGAACGGACGGACGGACGGACGGACGGATGAATGAATGAATATTGAAATTCTTATCATCTAATTTCTCGGTCATGATAGTGATCATCAACTCAATCATCAACGCTGTCGTCGTCATCATTATCATCTTGTTATTCTTCTTCTTATTTTTCTTCTTCTTTTTATTTTTCTTCTTCATCATCATCTTCATAATCAACATCGTCATTGTCATCACGATTGTTGTGATGAATTCATCAATTGGAAATATCACTTTCCACCAAACGAATCCCCATTTCGTGGGTCGACGCTTCATTTTTATTCCAGATGGAGAAGATAAGCACACGTTGTAATCGGAGTAAGCAATATGGAGCCTGGACGTTGATGATGATGATGATGATGACGACGACGTCGACTTCGACGATGATGATGATGGTGGTGGTGGTTGTAATGATGGTGATGATGATGATGATGATGATGACGACGACGACGGCGGCGGAGGTGGTGGAGGTGGTGATGGTGGTGGTGGTGCTGGTCGTAGTAATAATGGTGATGATGATGACTTAGAAGTAAAAGAATACATTGAGATATTAAGATATCATCTTTTTTCAGTTTTTCTGGGAGTAAAGTTACATTGTTGAACTTTTCGAAACACTACCTTCATCTTCGCATCAAACATTGAAACTAAAACGTGCGGTTTCAGTACAAATTTGTTTCATCAACACTTGCACGAGTGACGAGTTAAAACTGTTGGTATTGAATTAGTAGACAATTAGCGATTGAATTCTGAGATGGAATTTTGTTTCCATCGTTAAATGACGGCTCAGTTTAATTCCCTGTTTTTGTTCAAAAGTCTCAGAAGGTCTTCAGATGATTCATTCTAAGCCGAAACAGAATTCATTCTGCTGCAACTTGGAAGCAGAATTTCATCAAAAAGTCTCAAACATTTTAATCTAATTTTTGCTCAAATCGAAATTTTGCATCGACCTTCATGCATAATTTTTTCTCGTTTGTCGTTTCGTCTAAACTTTCAACAACGGCAAATCCAAAGGCTCACATTGGTGGGAAGTGTGACGATCAGCCACCCGAGTATTTGGACAGGAAATATTAAACTTCAGTTTGGATTCACGCGGCATTCCAATTTATTCCAAATCCGCGTTTCAAACTCGAAGGTCATAGGTCATGATTTGCTGCTTATTATTATTGCTTATTTAAAACTACCTATAAATATTCGTTACTTATTCGTAATACAAATAATAAATATAGTAATAATAATAATTATTAATGTTATTATTATTATTATTATATTAAATAAATATAGAAATTGAGCAATTTGATTATTGATGACTCATTAGTCATTATAAATGTATAGAATTCTATATTTCTATATGAATCATTAGTCATTACATTCCTACTATTTCAATTATTACAAAAAATAGCTATGAATATCTCTCTTTGTCAATAAGCGATCTTTAATTTGAAAACTTATTTGATCATGTTAGTGCATAACTCATAAATGCAAAAACAATATTCTAAAATGAACTTTAACTTTTAAAATGCACAACTGGATCATAATGCACCATTGATCACAAAGTTCATGCTAATATTTGTATATTTGATTATGAAGCGCCTATTCCCTGATAAAGCTACAAAAGCCAGTTTGTGAACGCAAATGTTGTTATTTCAAATTCTTCAATTATCGACGAACCCAGGAGTGCAACCACAAAGCCTGAGGATGACATCGATGATAACGAGGCTGATATCATTGAGGATACCTGACTAATTTATTCTTAGTATTGCATAGTTGCGATTTAAAAAGATATTTCATCAAAATGTTTTAAAACATTTAAACTAATTAACAAAATTTATAATTTAATTCGACAAATTAGCAAATATACTAATACCGACTATCAATTCTGAAATGCTTGTCAGAATATTTCATCCATCCGAGATTTTAATATTGACTTTATGTAATCGAATAAAATCAGACGTTTATAATTTCTCATCGTAAATAGATTAACATGCAAGCACTTAAAAAAAATATTTAGTGTCACACGATGATGTCTTGAGGGACATTAGCCCATATATCCATTCATCCATCAATCCATCCATTTCCCTCGAGACTGTCAAAAGATTCAGAGAGTCTGATAACTTTTGGAAACGTCGACTCTCCTGAGGATTTCTTGACAATGATCATCGCCGAAAGAAGTTCCAGCAGAATGTGTTTCCAATTAGTGAATAATGTAATGTCATTATTTCGCTAATTAGTCGATAGTTTGTAATTATACTCATGTCATTTGTCATCAGGGACCCGATGGACAAAGTCATGTTGTCCTGTCGTGACTGTTTGGTCGTCGCGTGACCCGTTGTTTCACAGTAAATGTTTATTTTGTATTATTCATTTTTTATTATATTTATAGTTAAGATGATAAATAATGATAAATTGTTGTCATGATAAGTTATCAATTCTCCAATAGTTCTAAATAAAATAAACTTAGACATGGCTTGTAAATCAATGCTTATCTTGAATGAACTAGAATAGATTTAGATAATGATGAGTGTCCATTTTGAGTCACCAAACTTTTGTGATATAATTTTTAAATATGTAATTTTTCATACTGAAATGTTATAAGCTTATTGTGACTGAGCATTCTGATGGTAATAAGAATCATCTGGTAACGATCACTGAAATTTGACATTTTTAATAGTTTCTGATAACAATGGCTTCGTGAATGATATTGGCAAAGTAATTTAATGGCAGCGCAAGATCTCAAAAAAAAAGTTACATCAAAATAAACTTAATATAATTATAATAGCAATATAATTAAAAATAAAGTAACCTTTAATTTGATTTACTACTAACTGTAATTAAATTTCATTACATACACTAACTAAAGTAAGGCGTTGAACAATTTGCAAATGAGACTATTCATAAAATGTCCATCAAACTTAAACAAGTTTTTAGTCGATATCTTGATTGTATTAATTGTAATACAGAAAAGCAAAGCTTTTATTCTTCATCAGTTTTGTTATTGTCAACTAATATTTTCAGGTCCGAGTTGGAGGTTAATCCTCTTTTGCAATCAAAAAGCATATTTAGTTTGCTGAAATGAGAAATACATTTTTAATTCCACTTCAACACAAAGTTTTATCGGAATTCGAAAACAAATTGAGTTTTTGACACTTAAAGCGAGAGTTGCAAATGTTGAGGATGTTTTAGGACGTCAAAACTGCACTATTCAATTATTTCAGGTAAATATCTGTCCTCAAGGGCAGAGAATATAGCCCGCTTTGTATACACTTCGCAGCTTCTTGAATTATGCTATAATACATTACTAGCAGCTTCACAGAACAATTAATCAGCTACTTTGGAAACTATTATTTCAATTAAATATTAATTCTCTAACTCTCCGCAAGGTTTTGGAAAGAAAATGAGAGATCCTTCCTCCCCTAAGACAATATCCTCGACCTTGACTGATTCGCTGTTAATTTTGCACGTGCTGTTATCATGAACCACAAGCTCACACCCATCGAGGTAAAGGCACTTTCTCAGACACTTAAAGAGTTCCACATCGTTAAATTCCTTCAATGAACCTTCGTAAACCCTGCAATCTCTAATATTCCAGCACAAACCATCATCTGGATAATTGAAAAGAACAAAAGCTTCTGAAGATTTTATTGCGTATTAAATTATAGGATTTAAGTGTCCACATTTGTAGTTCATTTATATAGCGCCATATACCTAGCATCGGAGGCGCTTTTTGTTAATCATTTACATAGCGCTCCTTACCAAGGGCTCTTGCGGCAGTGCAGGCTGGGTTTCGAACACGACACATTACGACTGTTGGCATTACCGCCGTACGCAGGAACGTAACCCATTCGGCCAACCTATACATTAAGACATCATTGGCCGGTTATCCCAAATTCGAAAGTGTACATTTTACAATTTGTAATTTTCAGACCCATTCGTCGATGGTTTAAATATAATAATTTTCCCTTTATAAATTTAATATATTTGGCAAAATTACTCACAATATGATGTAACAAGACCTGCCATCAGGCCACACAGAGTCAAAACGAATCGCTGTCCTAGCATTTCGAGACGAGTATCAGCGAATCCAATACCGCCCGATTTATGAGTTTTATCGGACACATTCGCCTGCTGATGGGTCCAACAAACAATCGAGTTTAATTTCGTTCAAAATCATGGAATTGTTGAGTTGTCACGAAATACACAAACCAGCGGCTAGAGAACGACTTGAGAGTTTCGTAATTCACTGAATTGGAGCGTTTCAGAGTGTCAAACTTCAAAATATAGTTACTTACAACAATCTATCAACAATCACCGACACAACTTATTCGTTTGCTTGTGAGGTCTCCCACAAATGTCTCGAATTTGTGGCTTAGAAAAAACGCATAAATACCCCGTGAAATTTGAATGAAATGTCCAATTTATACTCACAAAACGTGATTTTAATTTTTATGATACACTTAAAACACATGCAATCAATAGGATTGTTCCAAAATACATCTTAAACACTTATTTATAAATGTAAATCGTAATGAATATGTAAATAAATCTGTTGACCACAACAACTGCAACATGATATCAAAAGCACTGCAAGCTTGGTGATGCAATGTAATTCAATTTGACAATTGCAAGGAAAACATTCGGTTACATCAATCAGAATGAAACTTCCCATTGATCATTTCAAATCTCGATTAAGAACATCCCTGCTGACACTAAACTTCATTCTCTCATGAAAGACAGCTCATCAAGGCACAGGAGCAATATTTAGAAAGTTTTAAATGATTGGAAAGTTTCACAAATTTCTAATGTTTTAGTGCCAAAAAAAATCTTAGTCACAATTAGTCATCAAAATGTGACCAAATGTTTTGCCTGCACAGGTAAAGATAATCATGGCAAGGTGATTTGATTGACTTGTAAAAGCTGTCATAGAGTGGAAAACCTACGATCATTATCATCGTCATCCTCATTGAAAAGTCCTAGCAGATCTAAAGCCACCTTCAAAATGATTCAATCAAGATGGCAATGCCCTGCCCTCCGCCAATGCAGGCAGACCCGAGACCGAGTTTAGCCTTCCGGAATCTTTTCGAAGTAATTTGGAAAAATACTTTAAGTTGAATTATTTAATAAAAATTTAGTGCAAATGCCAGATTTATTAACTAAGTAATTTAAGCCTGTTAATCTGTTAATTTAAAAACATTTTAATAAAACAGTAATTTAAGAATTTCTAAACTCAGCAATATTGTTACTTGAAATGAATTTTTTTGCAGATATGGTTAATGTGGCTAATATTAAAGTAAGCTCAAGCAATGACTTATAGACTTCTTAAAGAAAAAAATAAATAAATACAACTTGACAGAAAATATAGAAATTAGTATGAAACACCTCAAATGGTGGACGAGATGACCCATGATCCTGTTACCCGAAGCTCCGAGCGGGTGGCCCATGGCGATGGCTCCCCCGTTCACGTTCGTCTTGTCCCTGTTCAGCTTCAGCACCTTTTCGACGGCCAGATACTGAGATGCAAATGCCTCGTTGACCTGAAAAGAGAAACATTTGCTTGCAACGTTTGTAGCAGTATTTTAAAACTAGGTATGATGGCAGGAAGGTGATTAACCATTCCACTGAAATATTATTAATAATAATATTAAGAATTATTATCCATAAACGATGTCTTAAATAAATATCATCTTCTGCAATTAATATACAAATCAAATGAGATCTCGTCGTTGCAATTTACCGGGCCAAGCATCGGATTAATTGCTGTCTGATGAGATACTTCAGAAGTTAAGAACTTACACAAGTCTCAAGAATTATTTAAAGACGAGGAATATCTCGATTATACGAGATACAAAATACTTCGATGAGGTCAATTTCACGAAGTTTCATCTTCGTCAGCTGGAGGATGGCTTCGATGGCTGGCACAGGTCCAATGCCCATCATTTTTGGGTCACAGCCTTTATGAAATACACATTAACAACTTTGGTCGGTCAAAGGTCTTCAGAAGTGATCGAATGAATTTAATGTCAACAAAGTCAACCAAAGACTCTTTACCTGCAAACGAATATGCGAGAATGCGAGCGAGCGGCTTGAGGTTGTATTTGACGCAGGCGTCCTCGGTCGCCAGGATGACCGAAGATGCTCCGTCGCACATGCCCTGGTTGAGGAGTTCCATAATTTACATTTATATTTACAAGCGGTTTAATTTGCCTAACAAATAGGAGGCTTATGATAAACATTTCAAGAATGCATCACTTATGCTATTTTTGTTGGGTTGTTGATCAATCCAACAACATAAAATATCAATAATAAACTAATCACAAATTATCAATCTTTCACTAACTGATTTAGTTCTCTTAAAATCAATCAAAACTCAGCTCCAAAGAACACTCACGGATGCATTGCCTGCAGTCACAGTGCCACCCTCCTTGAAGAGAGGAGGGAGTTTTGAAAGTTTCTCGTTTGTTGAATCGGGTTTTGGATGCTCATCTTTGTCCATCACTTCCTCACCTGTGAGTCATTGATCCAAAGTTTGTGATTACAAATGTATATGCCTATAAACTCACCAAAGGACACTAATGTAATGATAAAGACACAAATAAAATGAAAGATAGTAAAACACTCAAATGATGACCTGACTCGACCTATTATGTCATCATTAAAAATAATATTTTATTTCAATCTATTTACCTTTATTAGTTTTCAAAGTGACAGGTGTCATTTCCTTTTTGAAGTAACCTGCTTCTTGTGCTGAATTAATGGAACGTTTTAAAAATAATTTGCAAGTAAATAACTAAGGAGCGAGATATATAAGTGCAATTGTAAATGAGAAAAATTAAATGAATGCAAAGCAGTGTGTAAACTTCCTCCAAAACATCCAGAAAGAAGTGCTCAAAAGTGCTCTTACTATATTTTCCACGACCAAATAAATGATTTAAAAATCCACTGACGAGGACAAAAAAAATACAAAATTAAATAATGATATGATGTTTTGTAAGAAGCTAGTCATTATAGTGGCTTTTAACATGACTCTTGTCGAGATGATGCAAAGTTAGCTGATAGATAAAATATAACTCCATAATGCATTTCAACAACAGATGTTTGAGAGTTTCACGACATCAATGTTGCATTCATGAAAGCAGATACATTTGAAAGCAAAGATGATTTAAACTTACCTTCCTTCCATCTCTGTTGACTGAGAAGAGCATATTCATCTGCTTCCTGTCTAGTGATTCCATATTTCTCAGCGAGATTCTCTGCAGTCATAGCCATAGACATCCCAATGTAGGGGTCACTCAAAGAGTTCCACAAGTTATCTTCAATCTGGATCAATATTGTAGTTATTCCTGATGTTATTGCTTACAAAATAATTAAGAAAAATAAAATATTAATTTAGCAAAATCATAAACAGCTTTTATTAATGATTCCAGCACTTCAAAAACATAAAACAAGAATTACAAAAGAAATGAAAACTCAATTTGTGAAATTTGAAAAATTCATGAACAGCTATTAATTAATCCAAAATCAGCAAAAAACAACTAATCCTTAGTAAAAATAAAAAAGAGAAATAAACATGAAGTGATTTCAGATATATTAAATTATAATTAGGTTATATAAATTATTTGTATTTTTCTTAGGATGAAAACAAAGGTAGAAATTGAAAGCTTACCATCGGAGTCTCTCCATGTTTGAGACCGAACCTGAGACCGTGAACTGTGTGGGGAATCATGCTCATGTTTTCGGTCCCACCAGTTGCTATCACATCACTTTCTCCTAACAGGAGACCCTGATAACCACACCTAATTATTTAATAATAATCAAATCGAGGACAGGAGTTTCAATTTAGAACTGTAAACTGAATAGAAATAAGATATTGTTCTCCAAAAAATTTAACCTGGCAAGCAGATATGATCGACTGGAATCCTGAACCACAGAGTCTGTTCACTGTCAAAGCCAGTGAAGTCACTGGAGCACCGACTCTGAGTCCAACGTGACGACTGATGTAAATCGCATCCTTTGAAGCCTTTGTTTTGATGGTTTAAATAAGGTATGGTTCATTAACTAACGAATATATTTATAAAATACACGTCAGCAACTTAAGACATTATATTTGCAATCACCAGAAAATTAAGGAAAAATTCCTAAAAAATTCTGGTTCCTTATTTTGTCCTTTAGACTTAACATTAAATATTGGACTAATGAATGAAAGCCAAGACAGAAAGTACCTGGCAGACATTTCCAACAACGGTTGACAAAACCCACTCGGGCTTAACTTTTCCTTCTGCTAGAGCAGCTCTAGTTGCAATCTCTTGAAGCTCTGTTGGGGTCAAGTTTTTTAGCTTTCCTCCAAATGTGCCGAAAGGAGTTCGTTTCGCGGACACGACAAAAATGCCCTTCACATCTGAAAATTATCTTTGTTTAACGAGCGACGGCGATATTCAATTACATTTCAAAGTATTTAAATATACTTCTTGCCAACACCATATCTTAAGTCGTGATATTTCCGATGCTTTAGAACCTTTGCCTGTCGCAAGTCGAAGCTTTCTTAAAAATGAATTAGAAGGTTTAAAATCAACTTTTGAAACAAATCTGCCTTTAATAGTAAAAGCACTTCAAACTGAAATTCATTGCCCTTGACAATCGAGAGTAAGCGCTCACCAACGAATCTACAAAAGCTTCAGATTGCAAACCTTACGCGACTTCTCAGGTTAAAGACCAACTCTGTAGGTACAGTTCGAGGTCGCTCTTTAACCATTGGTTGCTATTTTAAACCACCTATTTTTGATGAGTGGAATAACATTTTTACAAATTCAAGAATGCAATTATTAAGTGGTTAATTAATTAGAATTTTTTTTATTGTAATTAGTTCTACTATTTCAAATACATCTCGGTTGTGTCTGATAAATTCACGTTTTGAACTTCTATTTCTTCAAATAATTTAAATTTAAATACTTTGTGGTTTTAAAAATCATTCTAAATTTAATATAAATGCTGTAAAATATGTATAAACTTACAAAAATAACAAATTTAAGCTTCTGCTGCCGCGTTTGTACGCTTTCGTCGTGCTACATTTACGTGGTGTCAAGATGGTGGAAGTTTACGCTTCTAGAAGTAAAAGATATTCGAGGGATACCGTTGATCTTACCACACAACAGAATTCAGTAGTCGATTTAATATTTTTACCGATTGTTAAAAAGGCTGTTAGTATGCATTAATTTTTCGTTTAAATTCATTTTTATGATTTACCATTTCCACCTTCCTCACAGAGGTACAAAGTCAAGATAAATAAGTTTTCTAGAGTACTTCCGAATCGGGCACACAACAGAAGCTTCAGGCAACATGATATAACGAAATACATCATGCAGTCCAATGTCGGTAAAACATTCTTTGACTCAAATTTTGCATATACGTTTTTATGAGTCATCGGATGATCATATTCAAAAGCGATCCGACTTCGATGGCTATGTCCGTCTGGATGATTTCTTCGACGGGGACGTCAGCAAGGGCAGGCCATCTGTAGAAATCGCCCCGAGAATAAGAAGGGTTAAAGGACTATCAATTACCGTCAGCGAAGGGTTTATCGACGAAAAGAGATGGTGGAGGAAGATTTTCAGATCAAAACCCGAGGATGCTGTGTCGATGTAACATGATTTGTCCTAATTCCAATCACTGGTCGTGTTTCGTTTAGCAATAATTCGTGTTAAAATAATGGATATTGTCGCCATTATAGGTCATTTATATATCACGAAATATCGATATAGAGAATTGGCAAGGTTTTTTCTCTTAATAGATCCAGCTCCAGGCGAGATAGTCGGAGATCGTCATGGTTTTCGAAAACTGAAATAATGGCTTACTCCAAGAGGAAAAGCGGCAATGAACCAGAATATATGTTCAGCAGATTGGACGTAATTAGTTTCTTAGAAAAAGTAGCTGTCAATTCGAACAGATTGGCTATCGGTTTAGGCATGACGAGGAAGATATTTGGATTTCGACCTACACGACAAAAGTCGTTCAAGTAAGGAAACTTTGGTTTTAAATTCATTAATGAGAAGTTTAGAAATTCATTTTAAGATGTAATTTTTGAAATCCCTATCAATTGTCTTCGCAGTCGGCCTTTCTTCACAGTTTACGTAACACTGCTTCAGATGATTCTTTTCTTTGGCATGATCCTGACCCATGGATTGGCACCGATAGGTTTTGCATTCAAGATATTAAAAGAGCCGGTAAGATGTTCATTTGTCCTTGACTGATGCCTTCTTTTAGGTATTATGGGCTGTGTTTCTTTGTTATGTGGTTGTCTGTCAGAGTCAGTTCTTCTATCTCATTAAGGCTATATACTACTATTAAGGAAATTTTTGTTCGTAGTCATTTTGCAAGCAATAGATTATTGTATAACAATCTGCTCTTGTTTGCAATTTTATTGTTCGCCTAGCTGATGTTATAGTTCCATTTGTTCCATTGAAACTCCAATTGAAGGTTCTCATGCCTGATCTGAACACGAGGCTTGTCATGCATTATGAATTGCAGAATTTCTGGATAGGTCCGAGACAAGTAAGGGAGCTTAGTTTTATTGAATATCAACATTGATCATCAACATAAGAATTGTTTACGCTAGGCTGACCTGATAAAACTTGGCGCCAAATTTTCTCCTTGCATAAAGCCCGATGTATGGTTCTTGTCGATGCAAGAGTCCTTCAAAAGTGTGATCAACGAATCGGGTTGTTGTGTTTACAAGGATGGCAGTGGTTGCATACAAACCGCCAAGAAACATTGTTCGGTAATTTTTCGCTGATGAAAAGCATGGTTTTCGAGTATTAGTCGATTAGATTGCTTGACGAATGAATACATTTATCAGATCTCAATAGCCCATTGGCTTCAAGGAAAGGTTTGCGGCCAAGATCCCGAGTAAGGTTCTGCTGATGTATAGTTATCTATGTATATTAGTTAACTACATGCACTTTAGTTGACTATATGCATATTAGTTAACATACATATATATATATATATACCCCTGCACTCATAATTGTATATATGTATGAGTTAAATATTATCAACATTTGTCCATTGTACAACATTTGATTTCTTTATTTGCTTCATGTTAATGTTCATTTCTCCGATGATTTGATTTCTCCAAGTTACTGCCTTGACAACGTTCAATGGGACAAATTGAACATTGAGGATTGGCCGGTAAATGATGCAACTTTTCTATTGTGTTATTGAACATGGTGGTGATGACGACGACGACGACGACGATGATGATGATGATGACAACTGCGATGATATTGTGATGCCACTATTACATGATTTCATGATCTCACTCAACCCTGCTTTAATTTAGCTTTCAATTGTTCAATCTTTAACTAGCAATCCATATTAGGCAAATCAAACATGATGTATGAGTTGGAAGCTATTACATCATTTTATTGGCTGTAATAAAACTTATTATAATCTATAATGATCTTAGGCAGACGATATAGAACACGCTGTCTGTTTACATTTCTTCCATCGCTTCAGCCCTGCCACAACAAATCGACTGTTTCAAAAAATCTGACGTCCATGTCTAGCGACGTCCATATGCAGTGTGCCCTGGTTGGCAGACCCTGCTGCCTGGGTCTGTTGGGGGAGTGCATCATGACCACGAGAGAATACTGCAAGTTCAAGAGAGGCGTCTTTCACCAGGATTTGCATCTGTGTTCTCAGGTTTTATTTTTCTGGGAGGTTGCGATGGATTTAGATCCATCGGATGTACATTAAGTAGACATTAAGCAATTCGATGCTTCTTCATTCATCAAACTTATCGGATTCTTGCATCGAGCGAATTTAACATAGCTCTGACTTACCATAGTGTACTTACTAAGAATAACCTGGAATGGCGGTTACAATGAGTAAGCTTATGCTGGCTGCAAGAGCTGGTTTATAAAAATAATTTTATCGATTAAAAAGTTTCCAAGGCAACAATAACGTCATTTCTATGTTTTCTCGTCTGTCATTGTGTAATTGCTAACCAATTTATGTGACTTCGTCCAGGTGGACTGCCTTCAAGAGTTGTGTGGTATGCTTCCATTTACCAGCAAAGGCCTACCAGACCAAAATTATCGCTTAGTAACATCTCTCTTCATCATCCCTGGGTCAGTTCATTGCTAAGCATAACTGACTTAAAACCAATAATATTTTTGTTTATTCATTTTATAGTTTATTATTTTGATATTATTATATCTGCAATATCATTTTAATTAATTATTAGTTATTAATAATTATTAGTCATTTCGTTATTATTCTAAATAAAATTAGCTGTTGAGTTGTGTTAGCTATGTTAAGTTCATAAAACTGTTTTAAATAACATTGCCCTTGGTAAGTGAAAAAATTCGAATTTACCTCTATGGTTGTTAAATTTTTCAGATTTCTAGCGTTGGTGATAACCATGCTGTTCCAGTGGATCATAATGTTCGACCTGGAAAGACTTACGGGGACCCTGGAGATGACCATAGTCTATCTGGGATGTGGAGTTGGTGGCAGTGTAATCAGCTGCATATTCATGCCTTATTATGTCGAGGTCAGTTGAAAGTTTTAATGTCGAAGGAGCCAGACTGAAAATATATGTTTTAAAATCACTTAAAATCTGCACTTATCTTAAATTATTATTATTATTATTATGTCCATTAATAAAATAGACTTTTAAAAATGTTCACCTATGCCTTTCCATCAAGGCGGGTCCATCGGGCTCTCAGTTTGGAGTTGTTGCAATTCTGGCTGTGGAAGTCCTCAGGTGGAACATTCAAGAGAAGCCTAAGATTCAAATTGTCACCTGCATTATCTGCCTCGTTATCCTTTTCTTCATGGGCCTAATTGTCCCTCAGGTAGGAACTTGTGAAACTAATTGTTGCAATGGCTAAATATGCATGTTTGTGGTTTGTGCTTATTATTGTTATTAATTCCATTGTTGTTATTGATTTTTTCATACAAGCACTCGCTTGCATAAACTCGTATCGTATCTACAGATCGACAACTTTGCCCACCTGTCTGGCTTCGTCATCGGCATCTTCATCGCCATTGCCTTCAGACCGATCAGACAGATTTCAAAGAACAAAGTAAAGCCGGTGTATATCAAGATCCAAAGAATCTTGGGTGTCGCTTGTTCTGTGATGTTGATCTTTTGCTTCTTAATAATGTTTTACACGTGGAAGGAGCCAATAGTTTGCTCTTTCTGCCTATATCTCAATTGCCTCCCCGTCACGGATGATTTTTGCGAAGGCATGAGCATAGACATATATTACAACAGCATATTACTTGCCTACGACGAGTGGTAAATGGTTACATTTTCTCGTTACATTTTTAGTCGGAAATTTCATTCAAATTATTTATTTATTTTTCACACGTTTGTTCGAACATGGGAAATGTTTTTTTTTTTCTTTATTTGCTTTATGTAGGTTTTGCGAAAGTAAAACTATTCGGTAGGAAATACTTTATTTTGATTATGATCTTGTGGAAGCTAACATTTAATACTGCATGTGGAAATGTTGAATTGGCGATCGCATGAAATTAAGATTGTTAATACCGTTCAAATGTTAGATCGTACTCGACGTCGCAATGTAATTTTAACAAATACAACATTTCTCATTGAGGAAGTGCAAATGAATCGAGTGACGACATGCAATATGACTTGGACAAGTTGAGTTGAGTTGTCATTTCCTGTTGGAAGTTGCACAGTGGCACAGCATAGCGTTTATTCGTTTCTTCAATGAATTTAGGTGAATTCTTCTGAATTTGGAGTGAATCATGACATTGACAAGACTCGTGTGTGGGGAATTTCAAAGTCAAGCCGAGCGCTGGAGTGCAAACCCCGAATTGGACGATGCTGATGGCGTTCTTTCAGGTGAGGACGAAACGCTTTGTAAATGGCGGATGGTTCACGGATTATCTCAGGATTCTGTTGTTTTAAAACGTGCCACTATTGCAGGATTTCTACTGCCCATGTTTGTGGTTCTGTTTCTTATCCAATGCTGACTAGTCAGCACGATATCATGATATTGAGCCGCGAATGGTGAGCGTTTGAGTCATCATCAGAATTGGTTATAAAGTCTTTCTCGTGGCTTTGGCTAACGAAGAAGCGAGAGAGTTAGCACGCGATTCTATGGTGTTCATCGAGGTGTGACACCCAACTTCCATTAATGGCTGGATTCTTTTCGTTACTAGTGCTAATAGGTTTTTGGTCGGTTTTGGTGACTAGGTAGACTTGAACCAATGACCCGAAACGGGTGCATTTTCACCGCTTGGTGGGTTGGAGAATGATAATGGTAATTTAGGAAACAGTGTCAGTAATAGTAACAGTATCTTTCTCAGACGATTAGGTTCACGAAGGTCTTGCGCATCGATGCGAATCCAATTTCCGGCAGATTTGCAAGAGTATTTAAGCTCGAACATGAGAGAGTTCATTCCATGTTAAGCCTGGAACTTTGTCATCGCAGCCGTTTCAACTATCATGAATTTATTTATCAATTTCTAATTCCTTGAAGTCCTAATCATAACTACGATGATTTGGACTTAAAAAAAATCGATCATGAATGGATCTGGATTGTTGTTGAGCATCAGACACAAGTCATGATGCATTACAACTTAATATAATCTAATTTGGCAAAACAGTGGATGTAAAATTTGTTTATAAGTGTTTAAATAGCATCAGGATATAAGTATAAATTTATTAACTTAAATCAAGGATTTAAAAATGCGTTTCCAGTCAGAAAAGATGACTGAAGGGGCAAAAATAGAAGCCAAAAATTCAATAAAAATCCAGACTGTTCTGGATGCTAATGCCCACTGGAAACCCAACACGATTGCCACGCTGGCGATCAGCGGCGTAACCAGGATCTTAAAATTGGTCGAGGTAGGGAGGGCAAATTTGTTTATGTTTATATAAATATTACAACAACAAAGTATGGTACTGGTGGAATTATTGGCAAACTATTTATTTCATACTGAAGAATCATAACTAAAGCAGACATTATTAATTTCGTCATCGAAACTTATATTTGTAATAAGTATTGAAGTTAGAATTTACTTAATCTTACTGGAGCTATTTACCGAAATTAGGTACATATACCCCCATAATAAAAAAATTTTACGAATTTTAAAATATATCATACTGACAAGGGTAGGGGGACGCTTTCCCCTCCTTGCCCCCTTAGGTTACGCCTATGTTGACAATAACTTGCCGACGTTTTCAATTTTTATGCCAATTTACAAGAAAATAAAATGCTTCTAGTTTAAGAATACGACGTGACACGTTTGCACGATCAAAAGAAATCGCTGAGTTAAAAGAGAAAGAAAGAAGAGAAGATCTGTTATTGGCGTATCTGTGAGTTATTTCCAGGGCTTTCCAGTGCAGGATTGTGGAGCGAGTTCTCGTGTCTGGCCATTATCGAACCGCAATAAATACCCGTCCCCTGTTTTATGGGATGTGGGTCTTCGGATGAATCCATTGTAAGAATTAAACTTTCATTTCCGGGAACTGATAGCAATACGTCACCTAAGTACTGACCTAGTACTTTGGTTGAATTTGTAATGAATTTGTTACTACTCATTACTTCATATTACCAACATTTATTGCTGCCAAATTTTGAGTCAATAAATAATGTTGATTAAATCGAATGTAAAAAAAAATGAATGAAGTATTTTGTAATTTTAAATTACTGGTTCATTGTTTAAAATGTCCCTGAGATAATTGAGTTAAGTCACGTAAATGTTTTCTTTTTAAGATTGGCAAAATTAATAATTTTTTAAATAATAATAATAATCATACTATTATATTTATTTTATGTCATAATATAATTAAACATTTTGTAAACATATTTATGAATAATTTTAAAGGCATTTACATGAAATCAACGCATTCCTGCCACAACGTGATTAATATCGATCCAAGAAAAATTACATCTCTCTCTCTCTCTCATTCTTGTCAGAAGGAAAAGAAATTCCATTTTAAAAACTTTGTCAATGATTAAATAATAATTTTATAATAATAATTATTTGTTTTATTCCTAATAATAGTTATTATAACAAATAAATATTTTTTGGAGAACTAGTGAATATTAGTAAGTAGCGAGTGCAGTTATTCTGGATGTTGATATTCAATGGATGTGTTAGCTTTAATTAATGATTGAATTTAATTAATGATTGAATTAAATTAATGATTGAATTTAATTAATGATTGAATTTGAATTTTGCAGCTTTCTTGAAGTTAGATGATCAACCAGAGACAATTTTCATGCAATTCGCGCCAAATTTCACCAACTAATTTCGAAATTTATGAAAATACTTTAACTTTGTAACATTTTTATTGAACTTATTATGAACTTATGAATGGTTGCAAATTATTGTACATTGTTTTCCTTGTCACTGAGGTTGTTCCCATCTTGTGACATCTTATTCATTTTGTGACACGTGCTTCGTGCAATAATTCCTTAAAAACGTCATGTTTGCCGCTTATTTGGCGTTCGACAATTAAACATAACGCATCAATTTTGGTGTTAAAACCGGTGTTTATTTATAAGATTTAAAGGTTAGGTTAAAAGTTAGCAAATGAAAGCCAATTTTGTACCACTTGAGGGAAATAAAGTATAATTGAAGGCAAACAGAAGGTATTTCCATACCGCCAACATGTTGAATCCTTGATTTCCTCTTCAGGAAATCCAGACATGGACACCGAGTGACATTGAAACTCTAAGAAACTGCGAGATGACGATGTTGTGATGGGAGATAAAAAGAGATGATGATGCTAGAGAGTGGAGTTCTTATCTGAGGGCACGCTATATGCGAGGTGGCTATAAAGATATCGTCTCTCTACTTAAGTCCCCCATCAGTACATGTTGAGGGAAGTTGTTGTTGTTATGTTCGATCACATCGCATCGGATGATAGGTTGTGATAGTAGTTTTCAGTGATTTTCTGATTAAATTTAGGATCGCATTTAGTCGGTTAAGTCTTCAAGAATCTGAAAAAAAAAACTGAAGATTGTTTCCTGAAAAGCAGCAGCTTATTTCGAAGTCTTCCGCAAAACAATGAATGCATCCAGCAACGTCCACAACGACACTTTCGGGAACACCGAGACGGGTGGTCCAGAGTATCACACTGTATCGTACAAAGTGGTTGGAACCATCTTGACCGGCATCATCTTCACCATCGGATGTGTTGGAAACACAATGGTGGTGAGTCTCCAATCTCGGCTCACAACTTTTCCATGCCACAAAATATTCACAAGAAGATGTCGAATTAAATTTCATTTACGCATCATTTGTTTTTATTTTTTGTTTATTTGATTCCTTTATTCCGTTTTATTATCTTGTTTCAGATAATTTATCTGCTAAATGCAGACTTTATTTCAACGTCGCCAAATAACCTTATCGTGTTTCTCAGAATCAACGTCGTAATGGAAGAAATATTACACATTTATGTATTAATATTATTAGCAATAATATTTTTAACTGAAGCATATTTCAATAATGTCACTGTCATTTCAAATCACAAACATTCACAAATCATTTCGCAAAAGGCGATGAGTAAACCATTGCCTCTTGTGCCAAAACTTGTTGCTAGGAAACCACCCAATCGCAAATCCATAATTATTTGTATTTTTATTTCATTTTTCATATTTTCGTTTAAAAATTGTTTAAAAATTATTCGCTTTCTCCTTGCCAACACATTCTAACATTCAGGAACGCATTTGTTATAGAAAGCTGAGAGTGTTTGTCGATTGTGAAATGAATTACGTGGAATAAAAATGAATTCAAAAGAAAACTCAATAATTTCTCGGTTAATCATGAAGTTCCAATAATGCATATTTCTTACCGCGTTTAAGCAATTTATGTCGCACATTTCCCAGGACAAAACGTGCCACGAATAAACATTTGAAGTTGATTTCTTTCCAAATATTGTTTTTTTTTTTTATCAAAAGGTCTTGGTGGTCATGAGGAGTAAAAGCATGAGATCTCCCACAAATTGCTACCTGGTGTCTTTGGCATTTGCCGATCTCCTGCTCCTGCTGTCAGCAGCTGTACCAACCATAGCAGAGTATTATCTCATCGTCGACCAATTCATATTTGGAGCTCTCGCTTGCTCAGTCTTGGTCTTCTGCCAATACCTCGGGTTCAACCTCAGTTCCATGTCAATCACGGCCCTGACGGCAGAGCGTTACGTGGCCATCTGTCAGCCGATGAAGGCTCAGTCCTTGTGCACGGTTGGCAGGGCAAAGAAGATCATAGCCGTGCTTTGGCTTTTTGGGTTTTGCTACAGCGCTCCATGGCTGGGTCTGGCGACGACCAGAGCAAAGGAAGGAGCCGAGGAGATTGAGCAGTGCACTTTCACTCTTGACAGACGTCAGTACCTGGCCTATTACATGGCGGACCTGCTGGTTATGTATCTAACTCCTGTCGTTGTCAATGCTGTCCTTTACGGTTTCATTGCGAACACACTTTATAAAAGTAATCCAGCGTCTCTTGTGTCGGTGCCTTTTGGAATGCCAACAACCACTGCAGTCGTCACCACCAACACCGCAGGCTCCAGATCCACTTCTCAGTCGAGTAAGATGAGTCATGTCAGCAGTTGCAAGAATATTTTAAAAGCAAAAGGGGTGATAGACTGCAACCATCCAATCGGAGATGGAATAAAACGTAATATTTATCACGATGCCGAGGTACAACCAAAGACAACTGAAAAGAAAAGAAAACTGCGATTTAATTTATCAAACATGAAGCAGAATTTGTTGCACTCAGTGGAAGGATCCACAAACCACTTAATATTAAAAAACCATTTGTCAGAACACAGAGACGACAGTTCACTTCTTCTTAAACGAGAAAATGACAAATCGACGAAAAAACATCAAGGCGACTCGAAACGTAACTCGAGGAAAGATTTGAGCGAACAATCAAAAGATTCCATGTCATCGCCTGGAGCAAAAAGTCAAAGGAAAAAAAGAGGCACAGAGGTTTTTAGAGGGTCAAAACACACGCCATTGAAAGAGAACACTTCACCGTCAATGATTCACGAGAGCAGATCATTGGAGCATCTGGGAATGTTCAGAAGATCCTTCATCGTCACGACAGGACAGTCAGCATCCGACGAAAACATCAAAGGAGAGGCGCATCGACGAACGTTTTTGGAGGCTGAGAACAAAGCGGGATCAGATCTTCAACCAGGTAGAGGTGCCGAACTGCCAAATGCTTCACGCAGCCTGCCACTTCAATCGTCGTCTTCGTCGTCATCTCCGTCAGTGGAGTCAACAACCAAGTGCAAAAGGTCGAGTAATTTTGACGAAATTAATGAGACTTGTCCACATGTTACTCTATCAGACGAACATCATATCTCCAGTGGGAAGGAAATATTCCAGGTGAACCTTCCAAACTCCAGACACATGTCATCAACTCTCCCTTCGACACTGGCCATCCTTACAACCCCTGCGTCATGTTTGACAGGCAGACAATTGACTCTAAAAGCAAGAAGGCTGTCCAAGTCTGTTCCTCTAATGACGATCCCTGAAGGTGTCAGAGCGGCAGGAACAGTCGGAACCTCCTCGAGGTTCTGGTCAGTCGGAAGTAGAATGAACTTGGCCGCATCGTCGATTCTAAACAGAGACAAAAATAAGGTCACATTTTCGTTGTCGTCATCGAGCTCCTCGTCAACTCACAACTTCAGCACAAGATTGCAGGTTGTCAGTCGTTTGACTTTATTTTAACTTTATTCATTATTAGCCACAATGTTCATTCAGTAATTGCAAATATTCAATCAACTCTGACATCATCGTCGTCCCCCCCCCCCCAAAAAAAATTGTGTGGTGTTGCTTCGACAACGACACGAAGTTACATTTTCTAAAGTTTGCAGCAACTGATGGTTCAATTATTTTCAGAAGCGATCGATCAAAACGTTCGCTTATTCAGACTTCACAACAAAATGATTCACAAATCAAAGGTGGGATTTCATTGCAAGTGCTTGTCGGTTTCAAACGAATTCAACCGCTAAAAGTTGATAAAGCTTTGATTTGGGAAAAATTGGGTGGTGATTTATGTATTTTTATATTGTTGCTTCTGCTGTGATTATCCCGATTATAACAAGCTAAATAGTCATCAAAATATTAACTTTACAATTAATCCAAAAATCTCTGAAGTTTTTAAAGTCATAAAAATATTAATAAGCTACTAAAAATGAAAAATGAAGGCGATTAATTAAAAGTGAAAGATTGCGCTCACATTATCAACCTGCTGGAGGGTTTTTTTTTTTTTTTACAAAATATGATTTCAAACATTTCTCCAAAGAAACCTTCAAAAACTTTCAGAGTCTTTCATAATCAAAGTTGAAATCAGTCAAATTGCTGAAACCATAAAACATGTTGCACTTGTGTCGATATTTGACTCTGTAAATGAATCACTTGGATGGGTGGTACTTCCTGCTTCGTCATATCAGGAAATAAATCCAAAATGGCGCACAGGAAGCCCTGTGGAAAAAGAAAGACCATTTATAACTGAAGACAAATTATTTACTTTATTAACTTTTTTTATTTAAATTATTAAATTATTAACTTGTCGAAAATGAACGAAATAAATGCATATATTTTGTGCCAATTTGCTTTTAAAACGTGAAATATTTTGAAATGTTATTAAATGTGGAGCAAATAAATAAAGTGAAATAAAAAATGAACAGCATTTCTCTTAAGGACTTTTAAATTTATGTTGCAACACCCAGGAGAAGAACTTAACATACAAACGAATGAAACCAATAAAAATGATTTTTCATTAAATATTTCTCTAAAAGCATCAATTAAGTATAATTTATCGCACAAAAATTTTTTTTTTCAAATTTCTCCAGTCACTGACTGTCCATTGTTAATTAGGTTCTTGTAATTAAATGAAATCTTATTAATAAAATATGTTTTTCATCAATTAAATTTAAGTAATATTGTGTCTAATTTATTTCCGAAAATTATTTTAGATTTAGAAAAATTCGACTCTGATTTGTTTAAAACAATTTATCATCACAAATATTGAGTGGTGATATGCTGTAAAATAAATGAGATCGTGATGATGATGATAACGATGATGATACAGCTGATGACGAAGATGATACTGGTGGTGATGATGATTCTTCGAAACAACGTCAAACCTTGAGTACCACTTCATTTATCTGTAAGTGTACCTTCCATCATCTTATGTTTGGACAGAAAATAAACTGAGAACCTGGGATTATATGTCGTCGTCGTCGTCGTCATCGTCGTCGTCGTCGTCATCATCATCATCATCATCATCATCATCATCATCATCATCATCATCGTCGTCGTCGTCGTCGTCATCATCATCGTCGTCGTCGTCNCAAGTCGATGAATCAATTGAGAAAATATTGAACAACCAAAACTTTTGGAAGTTTCATAAAAGTGGGATGCCAAATGTAAGTTGTGATTTGTATTTTGATGTAATTAATTTTATCTTTTTAAAATTTCTCAGTAGCTGTGAATTTAATCATGGTCAAGTTTAAGGGTTACGTGTGTTGATTTTTGTTGACAGGTGAGGCGTGCCTTCTTTGACTTGGCGTCCAACTTGTGCGACAGAGGAACCTTCAATGGTGATTCACCTTACAAGGCACAGGTGTGTCGTTCTGTACTGCTGTGCATCGATGAATCAAACCCTCGTGTAATACCCGCTCTGTGGAAAGCCGTGGTTTCAGTTTGTGATGTCAAGGTAAATATCCTGGATTTCCATTTTACAAATTATGTACGTTACGTTCAGTAATATATTTCTAATCATTGATTTTCATTTACTCAGGATTGCTGGTCGCATGTGAGCCTGAACAAGGCTTTCTTGCCAAAACTCTTCAACTCACTTGATGCTGGATGTCATGGATGTGCTGAGGTCACCCACCCCAACCTTGTCGCCATCGTCGACAAACTTCCTCAGGATGTAAAATCTGACGATAAATTCTTTTGCCGCTTCCTTGCAAGGGTCAGGAACAGGTCAGTACTT
>MPNW01000301.1:69061-85972 GCA_011800805.1 Hirudo medicinalis
TCATGGATGTGCTGAGGTCACCCACCCCAACCTTGTCGCCATCGTCGACAAACTTCCTCAGGATGTAAAATCTGACGATAAATTCTTTTGCCGCTTCCTTGCAAGGGTCAGGAACAGGTCAGTACTTGAATAAATTGCATTTGTTGCATAATTTGTATTTATGTGAACCAAATGCTTTGCAAATTGAGATACTTAGATCTGCGTGCTGGATTGTAGATTAGTTATTTGGGATATTATTGAAAGTGCAATGTCCAAATTTTATTTGTTTGATTTTTCTGAAAAGTAACATTTAGCTATAAATCTTGTTCTTTGACAGTTTGAATCAGAACAATGTTTTCATGGGTTATAGAGAAGGTGATGCAATTGTAAAGTCATTTGTAGAGTGTTGCAAATATGTCTTCCACAACAACTGTGAGAACGGGCTCAACATTAATTTTACTACAATCATCAAAGAACAGGTAATGTTTTGTTGGTTTATTGACAAATTTGATAATATAATAACTGCAATAATTATTAATTATTTTATGAAATTTATGTTCATAAAAATTAAATAGCACTTGCTAAAATTATTATTATTATTATTATTTTTATTATTATTATTATTTCCAGATTATGGAATTGTTCAAGTTCATTCTTGTGAGTGATAAAAACTGTTTGAGTTGCACTCTGAAGCATATAGCAGATCTAATCTGGTATCTCAACAAGATGAGCAAGCTGTCCTCATCAGCTGATGTCAACAATCATGGGAGATTTGAAATGTGGAAGCAAGTGTTCAAGGCATTGTTGGACAAGTTGAATGAGGTGTCCATGAATATTTTCAATGATGGAGCTCAAGAAGGACCCGTCATTAAGCTGGTCATGTTCTACCAACTACTTCTGTCCTCTGGCAGTGATGAAGGAAATATTTTCAAAGAAAGTCATTCAAAAGTCATTCTCAGGAAAGTTGTGAGATTTGAAAAGGAAAACTCGGTGAGAACAAAATCATTGGAATTTGAGAATCAAATTGACACCGAACATAAGCTGAGGTCAAGTGAGGACATTATGGAAGGTTATAAGACCAATGCGGTTCTCAAGGAATTTGTCCACACTCTGTCCTCCTATCTTTACACAGCAATCAAATTGGCAAATGGATCAATTTGGACCTTGAAGTTGTTCAGGATGCTCTTCGAACGATTTGCTTGCGATGATTTCCTGCTTGCTTTGAGACCATCTCTCAGAGATCGTGACAACGTCGACAATACGAGTGATCACTCCTCAAATCAATGCTTCCTAAAAGAGGTTGTATTTCCCTGGTTGGTCTCAACTGACTTGGCCACATTCCCTGAGGTCATGAGCATCTTTCTCAGAACTTTGACTTTGGAATCAGAAGAGGAGAGGTTGAAAGACTTTGAGCTTGCTCTGACAGAGTTGGAGAAAACTGGTGATATGCAGGGCAAGAAGAAGTTATGTAATTGTTTGTCTCTTCTTTTTGAGACTTCAGATGCTAAACTGATCAATTTCTGGACCCTGAGTGAGAAATGTAAAGATCTTCTTGCATTAACTGTTGTTGACTGTGTCCACGACTATATGAAAGATGTGGCTAATCAAGAAGCTTGGGTTGTGCTCTGCAGTGTTTTGACGATGAACGAAGGAGCCGACTGTAAGAATTTTTTGTTTGATTATTTTGACAATTTCTGATCTATTCATAACTGTTTATATAAGTCATAACTTTCAATCATTGATATTATTATATCGTAATTAATGTTATTAATCATTCAATTACTTGCAGCTTCCATCAAATCCGAAATACTGTCTTCATTGAAAGACCAGTTACTTGCATCCTTGCACCAAGGCTTCATCAATGAGACCTTTGACTTCATTCAAATTCTTTACTCTCATCTTCTTGAAACAAAATCTGTCCCCAAATTGATGGCATGCGAAGCATTTGATTGCTACACGGAGATGCTCTTGTGGGCCTCCATTAAAGCCATGCCCGAAGTTTCGAGCGAGGAAAGCCATGAATCGAGAAAGACGTTGATGTCGGCCGTGGAAGTTTTGTTGAGTTGCTCAGATGAGGAGATAAAGTTTGAAGAATCAAAACTTTGTCAAAAAATGACAAGACTCTTGCTTAATTACGTGACCAACGTGGTTCGTGATTACAATCAGCTGCAGGAGGTCGTCGACACGTCCGCAGAAGTTCTCAGATTATTCTACAGGCACTTCGAGGAATTCGATTTTTTCTCGGACTTTGTTGCCAACCCGACCGAGAGGATGGTCGATGCAAAACAATCTGCCGGGTCGTCCGTTCGAACGGACGTTGTTGAAAAATTACTTGAACTGAACAATCTTTCTGCGGTGCCCCTGTCAATTGAAAGTCATATTTATATCCAAACATTTTATGCCAAGTTGTTCAATATCTTGATGTCTTCGACTGAAGCCGCCCGTCAAAATGAGGAGCCTGCCGAAGCTACCGAGCACGAGCGACGAGACTCGATGAAGTTGATGAGAACTGCTGAAAGTCAAGCTTTTTTCAATGACTTGATTGATGGGACTGCTATCCTTTCGTTTTGTGAGTTCAATTGTTCTGAGGATATAATGAAGGATTTCACAACAGCCAGAAACTTTTTGGTTTCTCTTCTTGATGAAAGAGGGGTCAGAAATTTGACCGAAACAAGGATTGATTTGTGCTTAGGCAGTAAGACTGACCACGAACTTAATGTAAACACTCTTGCTCTTTACATCCTGTTGAAGCAAATAAGCTCCGTGGACTGTACATGGAATTCACTAACATCAAATGAGAATTGCATCACTGAAAGGATTCTCAAAGCCGATACTGTTGACGGTAACTCAACAAAGGTTTTGATGGCCCTGATTTCCATTTTGCCAGAAAACTCTGTAAACAAGATTTTTGATAAATTCATTGTTTTGATGAAAGAATCGCACATTGAAAGTGAAGAAGATTTGTCTGGTTGTTAACATTTTTTTCACCATAGCCAATTCTTTAAGCATGACATAAACATAATCTTTGATTTTTTTAATTTCAGAATCTCTGTTGAATTCGTTCAGCATCATCAACACAATTCTGATGAACGGTGATTATGTTAATTTCTCCACCTCCGAAAATTCATCCGCCACTCCGAGCGAGGAGGTCGAAAGTGAAGATCTAAAAACTTCTGCATTTCTCTTCACAAAAATAAACGAAGTCAAACAATTCTGCGAAGGATTGTTTGAAGATGGAAGATTCAATCAAAGAATTGGAAAGTTTAACATGACAGTGAGTTCAATAAAGATTCGAGACCTATGTTTCATTAACTTAATTGTTTTATTATTTTAACTTAATTGCTTAATTTTAACTTAAATCTCTCCATTCAGGTGATCGACTTCTACAAAAATGTTGTTTCAAGGTTCGCGAATTGTCCGAGGTTGGCGGAGGAACACTGGGACGAGGTGCTTTGTTTTGCGGTGTCGCGTTTCCAGGGCTTGGAGACTTTAATCCAGTCTCCTGAAGTTTCTCCTTCGTTCGAATGCTTTCTCGTGTCCATGCTGTCGCTGATTCTGCAAATGAGCGAACTATTCAATTCCAAGGGTAAGGATGAGCCTCGGTTTGAACTTTAAATGAAAATGTCGTGCGATAAGTTTGATTAGTTATTGGATGCTTTTGAAAAATGTTCTCTTTGTTTTGAAACAATGTTGTGTGTGGTGGAGCAGGTCAGTGTACTTGTAAATATGCAAATAAATGAACATTATTAAATGCTATTGCCTAGGTGGATTATTACATTTGTGCATTTTGTTTATTGTCTCAGAATTCACTGAGAATTTACCTCGTCTCGCTGACGAATGGATGAATGTCTTCCAACCAACAATCTATGAATACCTCAACCCTTTCTTCATCAACGTTATCACTGCTGAGAGATTCAGAGGCTTGCAGGTTATTTTCTGATATATTTGATGCATTGTGCATTAATTCTGTCCTTGGGTGCTTTGGAAGAGAATTCAGTTGTCTGCAAATATTAATGCATGTTTTGGCTCAGAATTTTTAAAATGTCTTGATTTCATATTCAGAATCATCTAGGTGGTGCAAGTAATTACCACAAAATCAAATCATCTAAACAACTTGTCCATCTCTTGTGAATGACATTCAAATGACATTTTTTCCATTACATTTATTTCCAGTACATGAAGTCTCTCGAACTTCTCTGCAACGTCATCCTCCATTGTCCTTCTGAATCTCTCCAGCACCTCCTTTCATCATCAATGTCATCATCATCACTTCCCTGTGAGAATGGAGATGAGGCAGAACCCCTGTTTGAATTGCTTCTGCCGTTCATGGAGAGGTGTTGTCTGCAGTTGCCGACTTATGCTCTTGTGAAGAAGTTGGTTCCCAAGAAGGCAGAGTATTTATGCAATAAATTTGCAGAGGACAATGCAGATGGTGAGCATTTGTTTTGTACTTTTTCTACTTTTGATGACAACCAGCATGATACCTGATCTGAATTGATTTGCCAATTTGCCATTGTTGAGACTGCTTAATGATGTTTTGATCACCATCAGATGCATCAACCACATCATCAGACCTTCAATCACAGTCAGAAGAGGCAGATGAAAATCAAAAATCATTGGTTCCAGCAACATTCATTCCATCTTTGATGCAGGCATTTGAAAATAATTCAAAGAAACTGGAAGAAATATTTCCAGACTCGTTGAAGCTTTTCGAAGAACTTCCCTTGACTCCTGTTAACCGCTCGGAGATTTTGTCATACTTGTTGACCCTCGAGTTAATTCTTGAAGTCTTCAAAAGCTCGCCCTCCATGGTAAAGAGCTCACTGTCTCGTTGGTTCGGTTGTGGACGTGTTGCCAGACACATGTTCATCCTGTCCTCAGTGATGACAAAGAAGCCATCTGAGCACTTGCAGCTGACTGCTCATGAAGACTGTCCGATAAACTTCCATACCGATGGTGACAAAACTCCCGTTCGGCTTAGATTATTTTTAGATTCTCTTGGTTGCGAGAAATCGAAACGGGGTCACCTGACATTAAAGAGGAAACTTCAAAGTCAAGATCTTCTCATGAGGGAAGAACCACAGCTTCTTCTGCAGGACTTGGAGCAATTTGCTTTCAGGAGTTTTGTCAAAACCATCCACGTTTTTCCGAGGATTGTGCGGAATTGGTACTTAGGGTTGGATCAGAAGGGTAGCTTGCAGGTTGACAAGTTCGTGACAAAGTTAGTAAATCTTTAATTTATGTAAACATTTCCATTAATGCTACTAAAAATTAATTTGAATAACCAATTTAGATGTATTGAATTTATTAGATGTATTTATTGGATTTAGTTTGAAATGATTGTTTTTTAGATGAAATTTTCCGACATTCTCTTTTGATTGAATTACTCAATGACTCATTATTTATTTATTTAGTTATTAAATACCATCCTTACGATATCAGGTTTGTCAGCCCCGCTTACATCTCAAAGGAATTAAACACAGCTCTTCAGACGACCTCAGAACAAACAGGCTCAACTTCCAAGTCAAAGGTCACGCCAAGGAATTGATGGCTGTTTATTCTGCCGAGGATGCAACCATAGTTCTCATCATCAACTTCCCAGACAACTCACCTCTCAGCCATGTCTGCAGCTTTTATCATTTCATTTTTTCCCTTAATTATTCTTATTCAAATTAGTTTTGTTGCACTAAGATTGATTTCATCAATTTATTGACTTCAACTTATTCTAATTTATTATAATTATTATTATCCTTGCATTTATAGTTATTATTTTATTATTATCATTCTGAAATACTTGTTTCTTATTTGTTAACAATTAAATGGAATATCCATCATTGCAGGTGAAAGTCATTCTCGACGATGACAGAATAAACTTCGTCAAACAACTCAGTCCGACGTGGAAACTACAACTGAACAAACTTCTCAATTACAAGGTTAGTTTGCAATCCTTGTTAAAGTGAAATCTAAAACATATTCAGATACAGACTTAGAATATTTATTAAAAGCACTACCATTGGGTTGAGTTTCTCCAAAAGTGAAATTTTTGAATCATTGCTTAATTAGGCTCTAGACGTCATTGAACGACTCAGTTTGTGGTCGCGACATTAACAGGTGATGTGCAATTGTTAAAAAAACAGCATTGTTATGTTCCTTCAACTCAGCACTTTCAATTACTAAAAACAGCAGGAATTTGCAGTTTTATTGTTTAGCTACAGGACAACGTAATATTACATATTTATAAGATTAGCAATGATTAGATTGGTTATATAATAATTATTATTATCATTAAACAATCACTAGGTGGTTAAACAACCACTACAACTTTAATTATCAGGATGCCTCAGTCAGTGAAGCTCTGATGACTTTGAGCAAGAGTCTGGACAGGCGCTTTGATGGCAACTCGTGCATGATCTGCTTCTCCCTCATCCTCAGCCAGCAGGGAGCAAAGGTTCTGCCAAAAATGCAGTGCAAGACTTGCAAGAAGAAGTTCCACAATGCATGTCTACTCAAGTGGTTTGAATCTAGTCACAATGCGGCCTGTCCGCTCTGTCGATCGGCCTTTTGAGATTGACATTAATATGCATAACATTACTTCAACATTTGAACTTCTACCAGAATTAAAAGGAATTACAATAATCAGAATAAATTAGATTTTTCTGTCGTAAAACTCTGTTGAACAACACTTGTTATTCATTCTTGGCTGTAAATGTGAGGCAACTCATCACACCTAATGTATTATGAAGTGTCAATATTGTTTTCCTAATAATGTCCCACCTGTTCAGTTATTTAGTGTTCCCTGCTTCTCAAAAGAGTGGAGCAACAATCATTCTATTTTTGCTTTATACCTTCTCAAACAACATGGCCCTCTAGCGCTTGAGAAAGCTCTTTTCAAATGGTTTCATGTCAATTTGTGACTGAAAGAGGCGAGAATCGAAAGTTTTGTTACGCATGGCTTGATAACATCGCCCATGTTAAAGAAGACGTATTGGGAGGGGAATGATTCATCTGATGATAGCTTACAAATAAATCCTCTACTAAAATGCGAGAATTGGACTGATTAAAGTTTCAATGAGATCCAAAATGTTCTGGTTCTACGCTTTCCTTTTGATTATCAGTTTGAAGGAGATGAAAGGGTTCAAAAAAGGTCCCCCAATAAACAAGGACATATGCAGTAGCATGACTCCTGGACACGAGAGTAGCAAGTCCATTCCAATCAATCCTCAGTCCACTGCGAACACTAAGCTACAGTTGAACACCTCTTTTGCCTGTTACGCACCTGGAGGTCCAGCCATCGTTGGTGAGTTCATGTCATTCGAGAATAATATATTAATGATAATTGGTTAACTTAAGTTACGCTAATGACTCTAAGGTTAATATCATTTTTAAGTTTATTTTTATTATTAGACATTTCTATTATTCAAAACAAAACGTTGCTGAAGGTATGTCTTTCGATGTCTACATAATCCTATTAAACTTTAACCTTTATTGCACTTTTGACAGTGAATCTGCAGAGTTTTCAAAGGAATGGTTCTTCCTTGGAGATCGAGGGAGTGTTCATTCAGGCCAAAAAGAGCGGAAACTCCGAACAAAACTATGGGAGCTTTGAAGTTGCCAACTCGACCAATTTGTCAGCCTCTGCCTGCTTTGGAAATGAAAAGGTGAGAAATTGAAGTCGGGACATTTAAATAATTTGCGGGAAAATGTAAAAGGAGCACTTCGCGTGCGTTAATAAGAGAAACAGAGTTTCGTAGTATAACTTTCATAATATTTCAGTAACATGCAGAAACATGCACTAAAGTTTTCCATTTAAATAACTGCGATAAATTCAAATATATTCAACTTTCCATGCGGGAGAAGAAACCGATATTTCCAGGAAATAGTTGTTGTTAATAAATAAATATCACACTAAATATGATAGATTATCATTTCAATGAAAATTGACATATCACCATTACCATCACCAGAGTGCTCTTCACCACATCGCTGAGTTGGGCGTTGAAAGTATCTCTTTCAAGTGGATTCCTCCTTCCACCAACGCTGGAGATTTGACCTTTGCGTCAGTTTTTACTTAATTACTGACTTTTAAAATACTTATTCAATAATTATTTTTACATTTTGATATAATTTTTTATATAAACTTAAACGTTGAGATAATGTAAAAAGTAACGTAATAATCTTATTTCACAGGATAACGTTGGTTCATGAGTATGATGAATTTTGGACCAATCTGGCATATTCCATGCCCTACTGTTCAGCTCCTGCGTCCAGCATCTTTCGTTCATTCTTCTGCTCTTTACTTTGATTAAAATAATTATTTAAATTGAATTAAGTTTTTGCAGTTATCCGAAGTCTCTCTTAAATTTGATGTGTACATTAGAAAGCTTTGATGTCCAATGATTTCATGACATGAGAATCTTGCTGGCTTCGTACATGTGCAAGGGTTCTTAAAAACGTATTTTCTCGAAATGTAAATGTTGTTGATTAAAAAACTGGTGAAAAAACCTTGAAGCCACACTAATGTTTATGATGCAAACCGAATCAGTTATTTTTGGAGATTATCTGAATTCCTATTCCGTCGAGAAGTCTTGTTAATGTCAACAAGTCGCAGCCTTAAAGCTAGTTTCCTAGCTAAATACCCGAACATTAGATTACCTTTTTGAATTTCGGATTTCTTCGAGAGAACAGATTTTTAAAATTCCGCCATCATTATCATCACGAATATGAAAGAAATGTGAAGAATATTACACTGTTTGGATTGCAATTTGGACCTTGTAATTAAATGAATCGATAAATTTGTCCGAATCAAATGGGAGAATACGTCCACTTAATTCCACTCAATTACAAGGGAACCATTAAGTGGGGATTTAATTAAGTTTCAATTATAGACAAATGGTTAGAAGTTGACTCAATACCTAATTAGATAAATTAAACTCTTTTTGCAGTGCTATTGAAGTGATTAATTTTAATGACTTTCAGCCAGTTGATATCTTTTTCTTTTTAGATTTCCATTTTAGAAATAATTTTTCACCTGTAAAATTGATTTCATTTGGTCCCACAAACTCTTAATAAATGACACAAGAAAATTGCCGCCCATTCAGGAATGAACTTTGGACTTCCAGAAATCTGTTCTGAGACTTTCCCTAATTTGGGTCCTGTTTTCTACCAATGTTTGAACAGACCCTTCACGAATTCAGTGATCTCTACCCTTCATTAGATCTTTAGTTTTAATACGCTTTAACATAATACGTGAAAATGTTTATTCTGAAAACAATCGTATCCTTAATCTTTCTGAATCAAATTGGGCAAACTTTCTCCACACATAGTGGTGTGAAGATGCAGCTGTCACAAAGAGGTTTGGATTATGCTGCCGGTGTTGCTTCAACCATTTTGAAGAGAAACATCTTGAACAAAAACTTGGGAAGCGTCACAGGAGATTCCGGTGAATTCAAATATGGAGTGATCGATGTCAAGGTGATAAATTTTATATGCAAATATTCTAATTTCTAAGCGAGCTACTTTCTTACGCATAATTTCTTTTAAATTTCTTTTAAGATTTGTTTCATTCCCACCAACAAAGATATATGATTGGTTATCAGTTCGACATATCAATAACGCAACAAATCATAATTTTAGAAATTTATAAGAATAATGTATGTTTATAAAATGAGAGAATATTTTTGAAGATTACAGAGTATATTCAAACATCATCAAGGGCTTCAATCGACAAAAACACATCATCCATCATCTGGACTCTTTCCATAGAAAGCCTCACGACCACAGCCGGATGGAATTACAGTTTGAACATGGGATTCCTTAGATTGAAGGACAGAGGAGCTTTGAGCTTGGAGGCCAAAAACCTCGCCATTGTTGTGTCTGTCACCTTTGGTTACAATTCTGCCACTGGCAGACCGACTATCAGGACAACTGGGTGCATCTGTTCAGTAATGGATATCGATCTTAAATTTTCTGGACGTAATAAAAACCTTTACAACATACTAACCAGGTACTATGGATATATAACATAATTGTTCGTCATTATTATAAAGATTACTATTATATTTAATTTTTTTTTAATATTTTTGAATGATTTTATTAAAAAAAACATACAAAGATAACTAACAGTCTTTCGAACGTATGTACAGTGCTTTCAAAGATGGGATCAAAGAAATGGTCGAGGAAGAACTGTGCGAGTCGGCACGAAATGAAATCGACGAAACTGGAAACGAGGAACTTTCCACTCTCATCGTCGACGTTGCTCTGACGAGGGATCTTTATTTTGATTACAGATTAACAGCTCATCCCCAGATCAAAGACGGCTACGTTGAAACAAGTCACGTCGGAACAGCTTTTGGAGGAAGGTACCCCAGGGAGGCTTTCCTAAATCCTCAGGCACGACTTGACTTTTCGTGCTATATTGAATCTACGTTTAAATTTTAATCAGCAACAGCAACTGCAATTAAATACAACTATTTCGAAACGAAAACAAATTAGCAACTTTTTTAACAAAGCCCGAAATGGACGTCGAGCCAGGAAATGAAATGGTGTCCTTCCTGATTTCGGAGGATTCCCTTTCATCTTACGGACGGATTTTAGTTTCAAAAGAAACGAGAACCCTCATTAATCGAGACGATTTACCGGACAATCAGAAAGTAAATGTCAATTTGACTTGATTTGTACATATATTTTATTTTTTTCAAATCACATATTTTTAGAAACTCTTAGAAGCGGACTGTAGCGACCTATATTGCTTTGCTGAACTGATGCCCAGATTTGCAAGTGATTATCCAGGCTCCTCTTTCGAAATAGATTTAAAGTCGGAAACTGGATTACCAAAACTGAACATAAGACCCTACGGATTGTACAGTAACGTATCTGGAGAAGCAGTCACCTACCTTCGTCTTTCGAACGGATCGAGAATCGAACTCGCTACAACTCGGCTGTACACTCTTTTCAACGTCACTGCCAGCATTGAGGGTCACATTTTGAAACTGAAGCTTTTAGACATCATTCCTTACATGTCTGTCAATGAATTGAGTCAGTCCGGCGTCAGTGAGGAAGGTCTTGGTTATGCCTTCAACACGCTCAGCAAAGTGGTGATGAACAGGATCAACGAGAACATAAAGGAAGGTGTGCCTGTCATAAAAACACGGGGAGTCGGTTGGGAAAACACTCGCATTGTCTTCCATCATCAATTCCTTCGCCTCAGTGCAGACCTCAAATATTTGAATGTTTGAAGTGCCAACGACTTGGCACTCTTCGAATATTTCGTGCAGTATTATTTCTGTGTTCCGAAAATTTGAAAAATAGTTCTTATGAATTTTGTTTTCATGAGAATTTTGTTTGCTTTTACACTGTTTTTATCGTTCGCAAGGCAACAATAGTGATCAATAAATTTAATGAAGGACTAAAGATATCGTTCGCATGGCAACAGCATTGATCAATAAATTAAGTGAAAGACTAATGATATGCATTACTTTATTCAGACGATATTTGCATCAGATTGAAACTCTATCACTAAAAAAGTTATGAATTCACATCACAATAAAACGATTTCAAAAGCAGGTTTCTTCCTACGCTTCAAGCGAACATTATACAAATCCTTATTTGCAATTAAAACTTTCAAATCGAATTTACTTAGTCAGCTGAAGGCCCTTGGCGAGTTCTATTCGAGGTCATAAAGCTTTGATTAATGCATGTTTTTTAATTAATTGCCAAAATAGATTTAAATTTGTTTTCAAATGTTCAAACTGCATAAACCTTTGCTTCACAGACAGTAAAAAGTCCTTCATTATTAAGAGACTGTTGCAGGATGACATACCTGGACAAGTATGTTAAATCCTGACACACCTGTATAAAGGTGCCTCCATCCTTAGTGGTGCTTGGGTAAACTCCACAGAGCTTATACTGCCCCCTTTGGATTCCAATGGATGAGCTGAAGTTTTGGCTGAGACCGACTATGAAATTATTGAGGCGCTTACCTGAGGAGAACATAATTATTATGATATTATTATTATTATTACTCTTATTATCATAGTCGTTACCTTTAACAATGCTCACAATAATTATTTGCATAGAAACCTTTCAAAGAATATTACCATTTTTTTTAATAAAAATGAAAGTATAATTACAATTTCAACCGGAAAATGTTCGTTAGTTAGAGTAAAAGCAGTAGAATAACGTCGTAATTTGGATCAAGTGGAGGCGGAAAAAAGATGAACAGAGAGACTTAAGTGTTCTAATTACATCGACAACAAAGGCATCATTTAATGAAGTGTCCTTTCAATACACTCTCAAAAGAAACTCCTTTCGTCGTTCAATGAACGTCTTTGACATGGCTTCTTTGCATGAAATAATATCTTCATTTTCTAGGACGGGGAGGGGTAAATTTTAATTGGCCATTGGTGAAAGTTTACTATTAATGTAAGTTATGCAGCAGAGAAATTTTGAAATTGTAAGAATACTATTTGTGATTGTCACTGCTTTCCCAGGCTATTGGATTAATGGAGGGACGTCATTCGAGTGACGGGTGCTTTGAAAAAGAAAAAGAAAAGAAAAAGTTCTTAAAATTTGAAATCAATCATTTCACACTCCATCTCATGTTACATGTTAACGTTATTATTAATAATAATGAGAAGTTATATCATTGTCCTTTTACATCGATTTACATCCTAAAAATCAAGTTTTATTCAATTATCGCCGTTTCAATGCTAAACCCAAAATAAGAAATCATCTTTTGAGGCTGAATTTTAATTTTCGAGATAGCAGAGGATCAAAAAATAAATTTTTTTTATGGGATCTCTCACTTTACAGAAAATGTGCTCGCCCGACTTTCGATGTTATTTGCGTTTCATCAAATAACAAAACTAAAAATTCCCAGTTGATGATATCGAAGGACAGCATCAACAAATACACCCACCGTCATTCTCATCCATCACTCATCATAAATCCCATGGAAGCTTCTTCCTCACTTACCATTGCCGTTCCTGTTCAAGAGGAGGACATAAGCGATCTGGAACAAATCTGCCAGGTCGATGACGAACCAGTTCGGTCCACCACCACCATCTCCTGTCGAACAGCAACTCTTCCAATAATCCGTTGAGCTAGAATTATCCACCACGTAGCTGGTTGGAGGGGAGTAGGTGTAAGTTTTGCTCACGTACACGACTCGGTTATAGGCGATGTTGTCTTTTTCATCTGTATCATAAAAGCTTTTAAATACATTGTTGAAGTTGCAACAACTTGTCAGTGGCGTTTAAAATCATCTAAGACCATTGACACATTTCGGTACATTTCCCTCTCTTTCACATATTTCTAGTTTTTAAATTTTAATCAACGAAGGGAAACAAACAATGCTATGAAAATTTTGTGCGACAAATTTAAGACGTTTAAAGATCTATTACAGAATAAATGATAAAAATTAAATGTAAAATTAAACTTAAAAACCCGTTAGAATGTCAAACGGGAAAGTTGTCTAACATCAAATTAAGGTTGGAAAAGTTGAACTACTAAATGAAAGAGCGATTGATTAAGATAATATTTACCTTCGAATATATTTTCAGAATCCTGCCAACAGTCAATTTAATCGAATCAACGAATGAAAATCGTATGAAGTTTTTAAGCAAATTGGACTTTTACGTTAAATAAATTAAAGTAAATATTAAATTTATCAAACCGAATGGAAATATTTCCACCTGATAATAGAAACAGTTCTCCGTTGTGACGATGTAGAAGCTCGTAGAGAAAAAATCAAACAAGTTGCAGTTGGAAGTGACGAGGTTGAATGCCACGCATTTGAACATTGAATTCGTGGTGCACATCAGAGCACATTCCAGGACATCCGTCACGTTTTCCAGGACTTTTAGTGGCAAATGAGCAGAACATATCATCATCGATTCGAAGATTCCAGGATTCCAACGTATCACGGATAGATTGGTCCCGATAGCCAACGAATTAAGCAGACAGAAATAAATGAAGATCATATCCTATGTTTCCTGTCCTCCTCAGCAATTGAGAAATGGTATTTATAGATTAATGCAGAACCAACAATTTCTCTTGCGGCCTCTTGTTCCTATTGACGATGGAAAACAATTAAACATTCAAATGGAACAGGTTGTACATCTTGTTTAGGATGAGTTCATTTGAATGAACTTAAATAGAATTTGTCAACGGTAAACTGACATACCAAATAAGCGTGACCTGCATTCCTATTTAGTATACTAAATATTTTAGAATTATTAATTATAATACTAAATAGAAATTTAGTATACTAAATAGAACAACAGTTTCACGTTTTAATTCAAGTTGTCCTGAAATGCAGGTCACGCTTAATTGGTATGTCACAATGTTTTGGAAATTTTCCGAAACACGCGCAAATATATGTGAAGAAATGTGCGAGAGTTAATGTGAAGTTATGTGCGAGATTGTCAATTATGATTAAATATTCATTATTTTTCATTTCCAACAAAGCACTTAAAATTATTCAACACATCACGAACGTCAAAAATTGCTGTCCAAAAACATTCTCATTAAGAAATGCATAAACTCCATTGAAACAATGGTTAGAAAAGGCAAAATATAATTATAATAATTATATATTATATATACATTAATTATTTAATGTAATTAATACATTAATTATTTATTATTCACAAAGTTTAACTTATTAAAATGATGCATCTCACAACTCAAGCTAATTTTTAAGGCCAGAAGATCTTAAAAATTTAATTGAAATAAACGTTCTAAATGAATTAATAACAGCTTATACTTAATAATAATAATAATAACTTATAATTAACAGCTGATACTAAACATGGTCGACTAAGCACGACCCAAGTCGAGGTCTTGAGATTTAAGCCATTTCACATACCTTGGGTCTTTTGAAGACGTCACTGATGCTTAGATTCTGACCGAGTGATGATGATGATGATGTCACTCAGCTAAATGGTTAATCACGGTGAATTTTGTGACTTTATTAAACCACTGCATATGATATTTTACTTAGAAATTCGTAGAAAGTTATTGTAATAAAGATAAAAAGAATTGTGAAATTCTTCAAAAGATTTGTTTCTGCGGGTGACCTTAGGATCTTAAGATGACTAAAACTCCATCCAAAAGACGCATAAATATAAATAAGTATTAATAATAAATAAATATAAAAATAAATATACAAGAAATTATTTAGAAAGGAATCGACATCTTGATCATCAACATCCTCAACTGAATGAAACAAAAGAAATAAAAACGTTTATCAAGTTGATGCTCTCTGAAACAAAGTAAATGTACGAATATGAAAATTACGCTCAATTAATATAAGCATTAATATGACTGTCAATGTTAATGTCACAACCAGACGATAAAAATCAGGATGTCGTAATTGCGAGCGAAGATTCAAATATTATGATTATTGGATTGGTATAATTGCTCAAAGACACAACTGCCATTGAATTGAAGATCACATCATCAGTGAATATCTTGGATTACCTAGATCATGATAAATTCATTTACTAAAATATGTAATAATATCGAATAAATAACAATAATTTTGCTGTTGGTCAATTTATGTTTTCTCATCAACAATAAAAATGAAAAGTTAGCAGCAGAACTCTCTGCTATTTGAAAAACTCTGAAAAACTATTTTCATTCTTGTTCATTTGGTTATAAACAAATATATAAGTAAATAAATAAAACGCGGATCAGCAAATTGTTTGACACTTCAATATCAGAATCCACAATAGTCAGACATATTATGTTGTTAGTTATTGATGGTAGGCCCAGCAAGTTCATTTGCAGAACCTGGCATAATAATATAATATTGATGAAAAGAAACAAAGAGTTATGTTGTAGGGACAAATGTCATCGGAGATGACGGTGTCTTTGATTACAAAGGTATTTCTGCGCGCCCTGACGCTATGCAAATGGCACATTATTATTATTATTATTATTATTATTATTTATTTATTATTAATGCTTTTGTTAACGCGCTAGATTTTCAGAGTGTTTACTAAATGTTGTTGTATATTAAAATCTATTTGTTAAAATATTTAATTTTGTAATGTAAAATGAATGTTCCCTTATGACTAATTTTGAGTAATAATTCCTAGGAATTATGGAGTCATAAGTGAGATCCTTTATGACTTAATTAACATATTTAATTGTACTGAAACCTCATTGAATACATTCATGTTTCGTTTCCGTCATCATCTTGACAAGCTCGTTATAAAGGCAAGCTCATCTAATGAAATCATTTTGAGTCAAACTGTCTCCGCATTTTCGCAGTTAGATTTATATTTTATATTTATATTTTAGTTAGATTTTTTTTCAATTTAAGGCGTTACAACATTTCAGTGCATTTAAACAAAAGATAGGAGTATTTATGTGTTTTAGCGTTTGGCATGTATATTGATTATAACTTTTTTACGAATGCTGTTGAGTAACTGGTTTTGCAGTATTTGCGGGCGTTTGTGGCAATCAAAAGGATGTGATCATTTTCTATAATTTTATGAGGACGAAGCCAGGTTTCGAAAACAAAAGTTAAAGAGAATGAGTCATAATAATGATAATCGGTTCTAATTTCATTTGCCACATTTAACAGGGAAATCCAACACTTTTGAAACCACCTCTGAAACATCTATGGCCATTAGTCGAAGCTTGGGAGCGACAACGATGTAAGTCTTTTTCAGTTTATTATTACAATTCTTGCAATTATTTAAAAATATGCTGTACGTTATAAATCACAAAAGCCTTCGTAATCATTTCAGAATTGTCACCGTGATCGCCTTTGGTGCAACGTTTTTTGGCACGGCTAAAGGAGTAACTTTCTTCCCGTTTGGGAATAATTCTTCTGACCAGAGACTTGAAAAGCAAGACGATGCATTTACGACAATTTCACTGAATTTTGATCTTCCATTCTTTGGGAAATTGTTCAAAGAGCTA